>JAIGNY010000758.1:145000-205000 GCA_020152595.1 Chiridota heheva | reverse complement strand
ATGACAAGCGGTTTTGTAGTACACGAGATAGAGCAGAGGAGGACAATATGATGAATTTTACAGGCTGAAATTTAGGACAAAAATTTAAAGAATTTCATAAACTATTTTGGGCTAAGCTGTCTTCTCTTTTGCATACATGACAACTTTTACAACAACAATCGTCAAATATTGATTAGCCATGCACAACTCGAAAAGTATGATAGAATTTAGACTAAAATTTAAAGCTCTTTCTGGTAAATACACAATTTTTTACCGGTTTGTACCTTTAAAATCTGCTTTATGTTTTCATATTGAATTTCACCTGCGGATTTCAAAGAAATCACAGAAAATTGTAGCTAATCACTTCATTCTTGTGATTTGTGTTTGCTCGGCTTGTTATTTCTTAAATAGCTCAAAGAGTTCACAGTCACAGAAATCACAACAACAAAAAACCACAAAAAGTAATTAAAAATACTGTTAGAAATGAATATTCCCAGATGGATATTTTGTGTTTTGAAATCAATTAAAGGAATATTCCCATGGGGTTTTTTTTGGTAAAATCTTATTTGAAAGAGCATAATTTTAGAGCCAATTTGGTATAAAAACCAGGTTGACAGGTTAATATCATATTCCGTTCAGGAGGAATGGATTTGTTTAAAGATTTCCCAGTTGCCGTTTTTTTTTTTTTTTTTTTTTTGTACAATATGATGAATTCGTATTTGATGATGTCATAGAGGCAAATCCATTGCAAATGTTTATGTATTTCTTTGAACATTAATTGGTTGTTTCTGTGTGATTAAAAACAATTTTCCAAAAATGATTGAAGAATGGTATATTTGGTAATGCATGTAAATACCTACACTTTCATCAATTTATTTTTTAGCAGGTTTTACTAATAAAAAAGGATGATAGATTTTAATGGAATACATCAACTTTGTGGCAGAATGTTTTGCTGTGATGTCATACTGAGCCTTTTTCTTATTCGTTTATTGGTATTTTTTGTGAACCTTAGAATTTGAATATCTCCTGGTAGGAATAACATATCAACATGATATTTGACTACATTGTTTATACATTTTGTTTATCTTTCTTATGAAATGTTAGGAAAAACCATGGGATTATTCCTTTAATGTGTTCAAAGCCTGCACACATTGTATAAGAAGAAAGTAAACAGATTGGGAGGGTGAGATAGATATGTATAGAAGTCAATTTGAAAACTTGATATTTCTATATCTCTTTGTCTTTTTAATGCTACAAAATCCATAAATTATCGGATCCAGGCAAACATTGATATATTCAAAGCCTGTTATCAGGCAACTTATCCATTCTGGACTTTCATAATATCTACCCCGCAACTGGATCACCCTGGTGTAGCTCCACAACATGTAGCAAGGTGTCCAGCTCACAATGAAGCCAATGGTCATCGCTAGTGACAGGTAGAGAATGCTGGTCTTGGGTCTTTGGATGGCTGCAACACTGCAGTGCGTCGCCATCATTCTTCCTGCCTTGAAACCTACAGGGGTGAAAACATATGCGGTCATCAGTAATGATTTCAATAAAGATTCTAGTAAACAAAAACTTGAACAGATGGCCCGTCTTATCTGTATCGGCTGATCAGACTGCTTGTGCTTTAATTTTGGATCGAAAATCTATTTTCTGATTTTAGACCAAATGTTTATTGTGGACAAACAGTGATTTCCCATTTCTAATTATTTTGCGCGTGTTCAGCATTTTGAAAAGCCGACGTATAGTATCCCATACAAATATTGGAGTGTCAACCCAACTCGTGGTGTCTGACGTTTGGGGAGTGGTGTGGCGAGTGTGAGGGCCCCGAAAGCCAATGCGTGTGTTCCATGCACAGGACCCTTTGATAAGCCAAAGTAGATCACACTACTTTCTTAAATTGTACGCTTTACGTTACCCAACCCTGGTCGGTGATATAGTGGGTATACACTGGAGAGGCCTGAAGTCATCGGCGGCGATCCGAGGGACGTGGGACATGTTCCCCATAATTTTTGGGGACAAAAATGTTTATGTCTCCCCTAATACATGAAGCGTTTTGGTATATGAAGCCTATATGGCTGGCTACACCACTGTCTGGTTGGCTCCCCCCCCCCCCCCACCCCAATCTTGAAAGAAATCACCGCCACTGCCTGAAGTTGAAAGACAATCATAGATTGCTACTCACGTTTTGATCCCCTGGAGGTGATGATGTATATGATGTATAAGTAGCAGAAGCTATTGGCGAGAAACGGCAGAAGGTAATGCAACAATACTTTATACAAAAAGTAGAAATACCACAACGAGTTTTCCGATAAGATGTCTGACGGATCCCGAAGAAAATGGATGTCAAAACACTGGTAGAATGGCGGGAGTTTATATTCAATGATGTCATAAATGAGGATCTGTAAAATAATCAAGATTTTGCAAAGAATACAAAATCTAATCTACATCATCTAAGTTATTGTAATACATAAGCAGTTCATCAGTTTCGTATCTTTTTCGGGAATGTAGAAGCTTAGTCTGACGGTTTTCTTCTTTGATAATATATTTCATTGTCAATAGATTAAACAATTATTAGTAATGTAATTGATTAACAGATTACTCTTTTCTTCAACATATTTTGCATATGTCTTATAACCCATTTTCATTACCCTGCCATCCCTGTAATGGCGCAATGGCTCTGCGATATTGAATAAACTATATATGCTTATCAATGAATTAGATGGCGCCAGCGAGGGAATGTGGATACGACCTTCTGACACAGAATCTTTTTTATTATACAGATATTGTTTCTTCCATAAGAATTGCTCAAGCTTAAATTACCCCACCTCTCACCCGGGCTATACCGCACAGTTCAAGAAGGATCAGATCATTTTGGAGCAGGTTCAGTGAAGAGCCACTATGGGTTTATTACCGAACTAAGGAATCTCTCTTATGAATTTAGGTTGCGAATTCTTGGTTCGACCACGCTTGAGTTGAAAAGAATACGTGGCGATATGATTCAGGTTTTTAAGTTCCTATCTGGTATAGTGATGCTTTGACTTCCTGTTAATTTTTGCATGTTTCAGTTAATCCTCATGTGACACGTGGAACAGTTTGATGTTGATCAAAGAGTTGTCGCGGATAGATATTCGGCGTTTTAGCTTTTCGCAAAGAGCTCCTAACGAGTGGGATGGTTTGCCTGAGTGGGTAGTTAGCTCTAATTCTGTTCATAATTTCAAAATCAACATTGAAAAGTTCTTTACTAACTTTGGGCGTCTTTGATTTTTGTTTTCTTCTTCTTGTGGTAGTGGTAGTGGTGTTAGTTTGGGCTTTATATGGGGTAACTGACCCTTCTTAGCCTGCCATCTTATGTTATGTTGTACCATATAGCCACTTCACTATACCAACGAAAAAGTAGGCCTATCTGACAATCTTTTCCTTGTTATCATGATACGACACTGATACATCGACAAACTGATAAAGTGACAAATAATCTTATCTTGCGCATTTTATGACTTTTTTAAAGATATTTTGCAGCCTTGTTTGACGGATAATTGATAATCAGATCATTGTATATTACAGCTGTACTGTCAATTAAGTTATAGTCTAACGAACTTTGAAAACGTGGAATTGTTAGTGCAAAAGCAATCATACATTTGAATTGCACGTGATAAATTATGTATTTCGGCTCTTTGATATAGTAACTCTTCATAATAATTTATAAAGGTTAACGTGAAAATGATAGGGTAAATACGCCAGCTGCAGGAAGTCGCGACAATGGAATTCACCCTGCCTTTGTTTTTAATCATGATCACATTATCTAATTATACGGAATTATCTATCATACCCCTTTCCAAATTGTGTGAATCATGATATTTTTTTTCTATGGTATTTATGGAATATGTATTATTATTTTTTTTTTTCGTATAATGATGACACTGTATTCACAATGAAATCTGCACATTTTCTTAACATTTACATAAAAAATCTTCTCGTTCACTCACATTACGTACATTCTCAAATCAAAATGTATGCTTTGCATAATACATAAGAACAGTATGTCAGTGGCGTAGCTAGACATGAAAAAATACATTCAAATTTTCTGTTTTGTTTTCCGAATTACGACCTGAAATTGTTTCAAGCACGAAATGAAATCATCGATAATTTGAACGTATAATTTGATATCTTACCCTGCACATTTTTTATGCAAAGAATTCTGCCAAACTTTTGAGAAAAGTCGATATACATTGTTATTCGAAATGTGCCCGTTTTGTGCTCACCGCAGCAGGAGTGGGCGTTATGGCGTTCTCGCATCGCGGAGTTAATTTATCTTGAGTTTATTCCATTTATAACAGATTTTGATGAAATTTTCTATCAATATTATATTATGGTTTTTAATAGATTTTAAAACAATGTATAGCTGATAATGTCCATAAGCATTCAAAAGCTACTATAATGTAATTTATTCAACACATGGTAAATAGTTACGGCTTTTGAATGTTTAACTCATAGTTTTATTAACAATGATTGAATAAGCAAGTCTATTGGAATTAAGATACATCTCATGGTTATGCGTGAACAAATTGTAAAAATAATACTTTCAACTTACATTAGGGAACGCATAAATTGCGCTGCAGATCCACGCAATGGTTATCATGCGTACGCACTGACGATCTGCGTTTGACATACTACTCAACGGAAAGACCATTGCGTTAAATCGATCGATGGATATCACCACAACCAAGAACGAAGAAGAAGCGTACGTGAATTGACGAAAAAATTCGACGAATTTACATAAAAATGTTCCCCCGTTAAAGTCGACGGTTGTGTTCCAGGCGATGAGAGCGGGAATATTGAACAATGTTATAAGAAGATCCGACAACAGCAAGTGTCCCATAAGTAACTTGATGCGTGAAAATTTTCTACGGCGGTAACGATGGTACAAGTAAACAGCAAAGTGTGAATTAAGCACCAAGGAGACAGCAAAATTGAAAATGTAATAATTATTCGCAGCAAATAGCCTCTCTTGAAACACGATAAAGGGTTCATCCAAGGATGTATTTGATCGACGAGAGAATGCGAATATCCCTCCATGTTGAGTCAGCAGAGTTTCTAAAACTGCTCAAGTTGGAATTAGCTATTCCCTTAATTAATTAATTGAATAAATATGGATGAAAACATTTGTCAACAGCTGAATCGCTCCCCATGTACATGTGTCAAGCAACTCTTTCCATCTGCCTCTCCGACATAATTTTGTTTTAGCAATATATGAACATATTTTTCTTTTCAGACCTGGAAAAATGAAACCCAGATATTTTCTCAATCATAACAGAAAGAATTTTCTCCTCAGTAACTCCAAATGTGAAGTGAAGCGACTCCATTCATTTGTTTATAAAGAGCTTATAGAAAGATAGCAAAAGATTATAACTTTCTATACAATTTTCTTTTAAATCTCCTCTTACCGTCGAAACAATTTATCTTTCTTTAATCTCTGACGGACGCTACCGCAAGAAGTCATCGATTTTGATCGTCTTGCAAGTCGCTTTAAAGGAATATTCTCATGTTGATCATAACCTTTAATAAGAAAAAGGACAGTTTTAGAACAGTTTGATACAAATATCATGTTGATATTTTGTTCCTACCAGGAGATATTCAAATTTTAGGGTTTACAAAAAATTTCAACAAATGAATAAGAAAAGGTTCATTATGACATCACAGCAAAACATTCTCCCACAAAGTTTATCTATTTCACTAAAATCTATCACTCTTTTTTTATTAGTAAAATCTGCTAGAAAAATAAATTGATGAAAGTTAGATATTTTTATTCATTGCCAAATATACCTTACTTCAATAACTTTTGGAAAATTGTTTCTAATCATATACAGAAACAAGCAATTAACGTTCAAAGAAATACATCAACATTTGGAATGGAATTGCCTCTATGACATCACCATACACGTATTCATCATACAGTCATACTGTACAAAAACCTTAAAATGCAATTGGGAAATCTTTAAAAATCCATATCCCCTGAACGGAATATAATATCAATCTGATTTTTGTACCAAAATAGCTCTACAATTATGCTTTTTCCAATAAAAGTTCACAAAAAATTATGGGAATATTCCTTTAAGATAATGAGCCATGTTTCTTTAAAATAAACCGGTAGATAATATAGGAAACTTCATTCGCTATACTTTTATTTAAAGAGCTCCATTATGAAAAATAAAAAAAGGGAATTGTTGATAACTTCTTAATCCCAGCATGTGTCATTTACAGAACAGAATGAATTGTTTATTTGGCAGTTAATCCTGAAAATTGAATCTTTAAGTTATCATTTGCCAGAGTTGTTGACTCGAGTTGCTGACTTGGACTCGAGTCGGACTCGAGTCATATTTTTTGACTTGTGACTTGACTTGACTTACAAACGAATGACTTGTGGCTTGACTAGACTTGTGACTTGACTTACTTAAAGGAATTTGACTTGTCGACAAATATTTTCACAAAAAAGTAAAAACGGAATAATGGCCTTAAAGAAATTAAAGGACTTGTATGTTTTTATTGCATATTGCAATCTTATTACAACACAAATGGACTCCTATATCCTTCGTTGGAAGAATCTTGATGCAGAACGCACATAAGCTTTCCGCATTTGACAGTTTGAAGGAATCAAAAGTACAAAGGAAACTTAACGAATGATATAAAAACGACTGGGTGAAAGGTTAGGGGATTAATACTTTTTTAAGCGTCGCTCTTTAGCTACAATATTGGACGAAGCTGTTTGAATAATTCAGCATTATAAGAAGTATTTCGTGTATTTTTCTTGATATTTCCTTTCTCAACTTCTCATCCCTCCTCCTTTTCAATGTTGGATTTGCAGGAAACTGGAAATGTTAAGGAAATTACGCCTCATGGATGCTTCATTATGCGTCCTTATATTCTGGACTGACAAAGTGTTGAATTGCAACAATTTGTATGTCGCATATCTGTATATAAGCAGTGGCCACACGAAAGGAGTAGGGGAATGGGGGAAAATGAAAATGACTTACATTAATCAGCCACTGATTCCCTTTTCGTATTTTTGAGTAGACAAACTTCCAGCATAAAAATGTTATTTTCGGTCGTGGACGGGTGTACAGAAAAAGGGGAAAAAAACTCTTTTCGCCACTGTCTGCAAGTCTGCATCATACTTTTGTGTCCTCATGCACTTTTCTAAGAATTTAGTGTATCCTTCTGGTGAATAATTCGTTTTTGTCTCAACACATATATATATATATATATATATATATATATATATATAAATATATATATATATATATATATATATATATATATATATATATATATATATATATATATATATATATATATATATATATATATATATATATATATATATATATATATATATATATATACATACATATTCTGTGTTTTTTTAGTGCCATATTCTGGTTTTTTTAGTGCCGGGTTTGAGTGCCGGGCTCCAGTGACAATCCAGGGTGACCTCCTTGACCCCCCTCTTATGCAGAGATCTTCGAATTTAGTCCACTTCTATTGACAAATTGTCAACGAAAAAGTTTTCTCTTATTATTATTATTTTTAATCGGAATGCCAGAAGGATTTACAAAATATTTTGTATGTACAATGCATATTCAAAATACAACGGATATTTAACTGTCGAAGTTCCCCCTCCCCCTTCCACCCCCCCTCAAAAAAAAAAAAAAAAACATAGGCCGGAAACTCTTCTCTCAATTTCCATTGTTATTCATCTTGCCCAAACTTTTTACCGCTTTTATTTTCGTCCCAGTATTATTCTTTTGTCAATATCAAATCCCCCACAAATCAAAAGAATATCGATCAGTCCGTTATAATGTTAAGTGTATATGGGGTTTATACAAATGTGATTGGTTACTTACATTTGGACCGGTCAATAAGTACGCCTTGGGCTCTTAGGGGTGTAATATTTATTTTGTTAAAGTTTGTCTGTACGGTAAGTGACAGACTTGGCAACCTGCCAGCAGTGATTCACAAGGATTAAAATGTGATTCTAAACTGCGTGTATGTACGTATGTTTATGCAAAGAGCTTCGTGTATGAGTGATTTTATGATAATATGTACATTCAATGGCGTAAATTCAGTGGCGTAGGAACAATTATTTTTTGGGGGAAGGGGAAGGGGGAGGGGGAGAGGGGGTGCTGGAGCTTCATTTCTTCAAGGACCTCGACCCCTATCCCCACCAAGAAGCCTCGTTTTTGGCATGGTTTCTTGGGCATGTTTGGCGCTTTGGGCATTTTTCCCCCTTTTTTTTCAAAGAAGAATGAACAAGTGACATTCTTGTTATCTTCTTTTTGAACACTAGTAGACTTGCCGGCAGTAGACATGCGTGCACGTACAACGGTACGTATAGTTTGTTATGTACGTACAACGGTACAAACACATTAGGTGTCACAGATGCCCGCACGCGTATTTTTTGTTTTCTTCCCAGGAGTGTTTAGGACAATTTGCATTGATATTACTTGAAAATCCTTCTAATGCACTGTCTAATTTTCAACGGAATAAACGCAAATTGCCCTAAGCACTCCTGGGAAAAAAAATTATGCTGCCCGCATTTAGAGTCTGTGGTAGCACGCAAATGTTATGTTTAATACAGCTTCGATCAGCTCCAAATGATTATGAGGGTGATAAGAAGTAATAAAGTCTCCATCGAAATTACATCACCTTTTTTATCAACATAATCGAAGAAATTAGAACATATGACAATATCCTTTAAAGTTATATTATTTAAAGTGGGTATAAATAAGTCTTATAAGGTGGTTTTCGTATATGACTGTATGAGAAGTGTGTGTGTGGAGGGGGTAAAGCATAGTTTAGCCCCTCCCTAAATTTTGACTGGAAAGGCTAAAGCCCCCAACGCCCCCCCCCCCTTGGGTAAATTCCTATAGTTCAGTTGTTTGGCTAGGAATTTGATGTGTGTAATGTATGTTATGTTAGGTGTGTAAATCAGAGGATGACATAAATAGAGCGAGATTAAAAGGAGATCTGTTTAAACACTTAATTAATTAACTGAATTGAACTTTTGAGTGCTGGGCAGAAGAGTGAATCTTAGAGCCGAGTGCTGGGCGCGAATTGCGAGTCCTAGGCGGGTCCGCCCAGCGCCGCCCACCGTAGCTAGAACCCTATAAATATAAATATATATATATATATATATATATATATATATATATATATATATATATATATATATATATATATATATATATATATATATATATATATATATATATATATATATATATATACATATATATATATATTTATATATATATGTTTATGTTAGCTTAACGTTTATGTCATAGACGCTGCTTAAAAGTCACAGTCTCATGGATCTCAGTCAGCTAATATTATAACAAGCAATTTTCTATTCAAGAATGCAAATAGATTAAACATTTTTTAATGAAATGAGTGTAGGTAAGATATAAACATGAGAATTAATCAAATTAATTTGTATGGCTTTCTTAAGGAGCTCACCTCAACTTAACTATACATATGATGCAAGGACTGACATTGTTTCTATGGGTTGCCTTATAAAAATTACGTCATACCTTACCCAGGCTTGTTTTTAAATTGTAATTGTTTAGAATAGCTGTGAAATAAATAAGCAAACAGAAAGCGCGTAAATAGAGCGGCAACATTATTGCATAATTGCTTTGAAACATATCAAAAACTATCACAGTAGCAAAATATTTCACTAAAATCGGTTAGACATAAACTTTTTGAAATGTCAGGCACCAATTGTTTTATTTTTATGCCAATTTTGCGAAATTTAAAGAATTGCATAAAGATATTAAGCTACCTGTCCAGTCATACATGTTTGCATGTCATACAGTCATAGGCCTACATCACAAATGTTGTATTCATTAGAGGTTTAGTTCAGGCATCAAACAAGTTTATCTTATATCAAAGAGGAATTTCAACAGTTAAAAGAAAGAAATAGTGAAGAAAGCAAAAATCTTATTCATTAAGGAGATGTTCAAGTTAAAAGCTCTGTCTTATCTGTGTAAAGTTGACTGGTGTTGTAAGTCTACTATGAAAGGTTGGCGCTCCCATCCTTACATTCTTAGCCATTTTTGATGCATTTTTAAGAAAATTTATTTACCTTTTTTTAATGTATTTTAAATGTACTTTAAGAAACTTTTTGTAAAACTTATTTTCCCTCAAACTTTCTTCAGGTGGTAAATTATCAAGCGCGGATCCAGGAACTTCCGATGGGAGGAGGGAGAGGGAATAGGGAGGGGGCAACATCAATTCTGATTTACTTTTTTTTGCATGAGGTTTGATGCATAATTCAAAGACGTTATTCCTCTGACACTCTAGCCTTAGATTTATGTAGAATATCAAGCATAATTTTAATTGAAATGGGCACTTTTAGCAAAAGGAAACTACGTGCGCACCCCCTTGATCATAATTACTCTTACTGGATTATGTTTTACTTTTCTGACATACCCATTGGTTTTAATTCCAAAAAAATTGCAGGACAAAATATAATAAAATACATCAAGATATTCAAGAAATTTGAGGCGTCACAACTAGTCTGATTTCAGTCGTTTGTACAAAAATGATACCAAACTTTAAACTTAGATATTTCCTTAGCGGAATAATATTTTTGAATATTCACCATTTTGTTTCTTTTGAAGTATTCTTTTATATAAGATGGACTTGCTTGACCCCTAAACTAATTCTTTAACGGAATAAGGTTTCTGAATGCTTTCTTCACCATTTTGTTTCTTTTGAAGTCCTCTTTCATATAAGATGGACTGGCTTGACTCCTGAACTAATCCTTTTAACAATTCTTTCAAACTTCAAAAACTGATCTGCTCAAAGAGTTTTCTTTTGTTTCTACCGAAATGTAAATTGCTTCATGTCTATAGATCTTCCAATATGTTTTAATTTGTAATGTACATATTTACTGTTGCAGACTTTCATACAATTCAATCTCATTATACCATAACAGAAATTCGCTACGCCTTTAGTTTGAAAGTTTGACTTGTGACTTCACTTGACTTGCCGAAAAATGACTTGTGACTTCACTTGACTTGCGAGCAAATGATTTATGACTTGACTTGACTTGCGAGCAAATGACTTGTGACTTGACTTGCCAACAAGTGACTTGTGACTTGATTTGATTTGCAAAAATATGACTTGGTTACAACTCTGTCATTTGCTAGCATACCAATATTTGCTATCATGGCAGTATTACTGGGTGAACAACAATAGTTCAACCGATGGGTAGAAACTCTTTAATTCAGCTACACTGATTTGTTTAATCAAGGACTATTCATGTGTTTCAAAATGAACTTGGAGCTTCGGTGTTGATATTTTTGTAAATAACCTGCAGAATTAAAAAGATTTGGGGAACGAGATAAAGCTTAACTAACCTAACCATTATCAGCAGGAAAATCTTTACCTTTGGAAAATAGCGTATTTAGTTACGACAAGCTTGTAAATATATATGCATAATTTGATATGCTTGCAAATGTAAATATTTAAGAATGCTTTTGTAAGTCTTGAAATTGATTTGCTATACTTGCAGCCATTACAAATGAGGAGAATTAAACATCTGTTATATTCTCAATGTTTAATAGGTACAATGTCAATGCGTCCATCTTATACAGTTATTTGAAAGTAGTCAGAATTTGCTGCACAATTTCAAAGAATTATAACATTTAAAGACAATACCAAGGTCGTCCAGTAATAAGTCAGAAATGTGCATAACAATTAACATGTTGATGCCAAACTGAGATTTCAAAACACTGCAAATTCTAAAATTGGTCAATACTTTGCTACTTAGTTTAGTTTCTGATAGTTTTTGAAGCAATTTAATTCATATTGCCTTTGACTGTACATATCTGAAGTAATGATGAGAAATTACATTTGGTATATGTAGTTTTGTTATTACTTAATCATATGGGATTTATTGGAACAAGGGAAGGTCAAAAATAAGGGGTTGGAATGTTTTAGAGTAAAGTTTAAAAAAAAAAATCGTAACAACTTAAAGCTCTCTGAGCTTAGGTTTTAAATATAATAGCAAGCCACCTAAAAACGGCATCGAGTGTGTTTAGGTTTTAATTTTAATAGCAAACCGTCCACCTAAAAACGGCATCGAGTGTGTTTTTCGTTTATGATGTATTTCTTTACGATGTATATTAGAGGTGGAGTTTGAACAAAATCAATTCTGATAATAAACCGGCTTACTTATTTTCTTCGTAGAATTATTTTACACCACATAATATTTACACTTACAAAATCCAGGTATAACCTAAATCTGGCCGGATAAATAATTGAGCGGATAATTCATTGCGAAGAATAAACTATTCATTTAATACACAAATCAAATTTGATCTGAGCTGCATCGTATATTTGTATATCAAAATCAAGCATTAATTTAGGTTGCGTCTGGCTTGTTCAGGGCATAGTACAGTCTGACAGTAGTAAACTTTATTTACCAATGTGTGAACTATGGACTTTGTACAAGGGTATAGGCAGCTGTAACAGATTTTAGTTGGAAGGGCAAACATTATTGGGGAAAAAATGTGAAAATCATTTTCATTACACTTTGTATTCTTTATTACAAAAAAGCAATTAGCCAATCTTGGGGGTGGGAATATTGCTACACCTTGCCCCTATGGCAATCCCCCGCGTGCAAGGGTACGGAATGCAGAAAAATATGACAATTGTGTTCGTCCAGATTGGAGCATAAATGTTCTGCACATCTCTGCGTTATACACTCACACTCTACACTCATGTATAGTGTATCAGTGTAGAAGATGGGACCTGTCTAATGATCAATATCTTATCAATATCTAACAATTGTTGAACGTCTCAGATGTATATGTCTTGAGTATGCCCTGAACTATAGGATTTCAAACATTGTAAGACACATTGACGGGAGACACATAGCAGTTTGTAGTTTCTACGCTTCTTGGCAAAAGTTCCGATGTAAAAAAAGATTGCGTTGAAAAATAAAATATGGCAACACTTTTCTACTCTCTGTTTTTTCTCGAATTTTACGAAAGGGGAACATGAAGTGTTTTAAGTGATAAGAAATAACTTTGTATATCTTTGTCGTAGTTTCCCTGTTCAGATTCTGACTCTGTAGAAAGCGTACCAACCCTCGCCTCCGCCTCGGGCCACCACAGTTCTAGTCCCGATTGCTTTGCAAGCTGTCTGCCCTCCCTTCGTTTGTTTGTTTGACGGGCAAACATATTCAAAATCAAGGATGAGTGAATGAAGTTACCAAATTAAGAATTTATATATTGAAAGTTTTAAGTTGGATTACATTTCTCACTCCACTTTTGTGGTGTTCCTGACTCAAAAAGGGCACCTAACTTGCACTACATGTTTTACGATTTTGCCTATAACAAGGTCTCATCATTTACACTTATTGATTTTCATGTTGAGAAGAGGCGCTCTCAGCATCAGTAGAATAAGTGGAAGCTTTGGAATATGACGCCATAAAAGGAGACATTTTTACACTGAGTGCACTGATCCGATCTTCTATTGTGCTGTCGGAAACCTCCGAATTGTGACCATCTGCAGAGAGCGGTAGACCTGTGGCGTCGATCCGTTGGATTGTATCAGTGGGTGTTTTGGATGTTGCATTCTGTTGGCTTAGATGAACTGAAACATCTGATTTCAATGTATCCAAAGCTGATACCGTTTGTTGGGAAGTTTTCTGCAAGTCAGATAGAAAAAACAGTAATGATTATTACAAATGAGTCACCATCAATCGCCATCGCTGTTAGAAACATATTTTCGATTGTGTTTTACAACTTTATTGTTCCGTTACTTTTGAGAACAAAAAAGATAAGACCCTATGATTAAAGTAAATCCCTAGGAGCATGTTGCAAAACAATTACTTTGTTGAAAATTAACATTATATTTTCAGTCTTGCATTTTAATTTTCCTCTTAAACAAGGTGCAGTAGCTCAGTGGTTAAGGAGTCATGCTCGTATTCGAAAGGTACCGGGTTCGATTCCCATCATGAGCGCTGCATTGTGTCCTTGAGCAAGACACTTGCTCTATTTGCTTCAGTCCACTCAGCTGTAAAATGAGTACAAGTACTGATGGGGAGTTAATCTGTCCCGTCCAGGGGGAGTCATGTACTCTCATCCGCTTGCGCCATTGAAACCGGGGATAAGCACCGGCTCTATGAGCCTAATGGCTAGGATGGGTTTCCCTTATGCGGGTAAGACATATGTAAGCTTACAATCTTTTCTTCATATTTTCCTCTCAACTTCCTCAATTAATTCTCGTTAAAGTGTTTATGTGGCTCAGTGAAACCTAAAGAAACTGACTTACAATCCCGGACAAAAGTACTTGGCACTTTTTCCCTTCCCTTATACTCTGCTCAATGTTGCAAATATATTACCAAGCACTTTCTTTCCAATTCGCATGCTGTAGATATATTACTAAACACTTTTCTTCCAATTTACATACCAACATTGAATAAGGGTGAAAGGGGAAAAGTGCCAAGATTTTTGTCTCTGATTGTAGACCAGTAGTCCCATTGAGGTCAATGGAACCTAAAGTTGGACACAGTGAAACTTTCGAATGGGACCTGGTTTCATTAACCAAATTTCTATTTAAAATAATATTACTTCTATTTATTTGAATAGTACGGCAAGGAACTGAATGTTTATTTTCCGTCATTTCCCTCTGAAATCGTCACGCCTTCCTCTTCTCTTATTATTCTTTCTTTTAACTTTTATAATTGATCACAGCTTTTAACTGTCATTGTTCATTTATGTAGTCAATTTTGCATTTTATAAACTGGTAATGTCCCTTCATATCGTATGTTTATTCACACCTAAGTTTGTTTCCTATCATGTGATCGGTTAAGAGAGAACACACCCCTAATTTGTATAGTCAGATAGTGATAGTTCCATAGTTTGCATAGTTCCTGTTATATATAAACGTTGTCAAGTTGGTGAATGAATAAACTTATATCGCGGTTGTTACTTAAAAATGATAAATAATCAAATATCTATTAGCCTTTACCAATCAGAATGACAGGCTTGGTTGCATGTACTGGATAATAATGAGCAGGTAACTTGCGTGTAGAAAGCGAGTGAAAACACGCGCACGGTATGCAATACTGAAATCCAATATAAGTACGCACGCTCTTGTGCGCAGTGCCGTTTATAGGTGTGTAGTGTACTTATAAAAGCTAACGCACGGTGAGAAGAACTAAAAATATTTCAATTCACAAAAGTTTGCCGTTTTATTTTTATTACGTGCAACATTAGTTCGTAAATTCTTATGCCGAATTAACCTGAAAGGTAAGATAGCATGCATATAATCTTTATATTGAAATTTATGAGCCTACTAGATATAAATCGCAATGCGCGTACGCGCTATTTTTCGAACTATTCAATTCGAATTTGTTTTTATCTTGGAGCCTATGAGAACTTGGATTTGAATATGAACAAATAAACAATTATCAGGTATACGGAACGCGATGCGTACAACGTGTGTACACTGTGAGCTGAAGAGAGTTTTCGCACTTTAAACGAAAGTGTATTTTGTGCATGGCATACCGCTTCAAACTCGCGCGTGTACTCATGAATATGTATAAACCATGGCCAGATGGTGGGTTATTGAACTTTTTCTAGAGTAGTTGCCGATCTCAATTAGTTTCGGTTGTTAAATTATGTTCTAAAATTTTCACTATGAAAAAAATATTGCTTCTTTTGTTTATTATGCGTGCAAACGCGTGTTTTAGTTCGAGTCTGCTTGTTTTACGTGTAATGTGACTGAGCTATGTGAATATCAGACGCGTGAAATACTCGACGCGCAAAGCTCTACCGTGCAAAATGGCTCCCAGTTGAGTTAGAGTCACGTGATGAAATCCCTCTATACCTTGATCATTCTGTCCCTTTACCTTGATACTGACCCTTATGCCTCAAATTGCTATACCTAGTATCTTTACTCGTTCTTTCATAAATCCCATCATTTTAGCTTCATTGTGAATGAACATAATAGTTCCCTTATTCGTCATACTTTCATAATACTATCGTATTTTATCTTACCTTATTCTCTGTATAGTTTGCGTGTAATTTTTGTAATCTACTCAGACAATTGTGTATTTCCTCATCCTTTCTTGTAACATTTCCTGAACACTGTATCACACGATTTTCTGATTCTGTAAGTTGTTTCTGCAAAAGAACAAATAAAAGCAAAGTCAAAAGGATACTGGGGGGTAAGTACGTTCACCAATAATTCAGAAGAAAGCATATTTAATCATCGATCGATAAATCTGTATAATAGGCAAAATCAATATTTGCATTATTGTTTTATTAACAATCACTCTGCACGCCGCTTGATGTCGCCACCTCTTATCTGACGACCCTTGACTGTTAACCAGGTTATTTGTCATTTCATTTAATGAGCTACGCTAACCGGTTTATGTCAACATGCAAGATATGGTCATTATGCAGTATGCATACCATAGTAGATTGATAAGAAAACCTGCATGTTATTTGCTAAATACACTCAAAATGGAATATCATACACTTTGTGTACTGTTATACTTTTAATTAAAAACAATTTTAGCATTCAGCACAATTTGTATGGTTGTTTGACGTAACAGGTATTTGTTAGTTCATTACTGAATGAAGTTATTAACAAGCAGACTGATATTTTTTAATAAATCATATCTGGTGGGGAAAAGTCTCGTTATGTAGATATGGCTCCATATTCCCCGGTCAAAACACTTCTTAACCCGCTCATTACTAACAGTACTTAATGAGGTCATGATTAAACGAGTCGTATAGGAAGTTTGGAAACAATTATCTAAAATCGTTGTTAAGAGCCCAAAAGGCCATTGGAGCAAAATGCTAATATCCGGTATTTATTAGGGCAGGAAACGGGCCTAATGGTGCAACACTCAACCACTTAGATTGTTAAGAAACGTCGTATTAAGAGAGGACATACCTTAAAGACATTAGTCTCATCATGTGAATTCATCAGCTCCTCTTTGATCTTTGTCACCTCCTCCTCCAGCTTCCTTACATAATGTCTTAAACTGCGGATATCTTCTTCGATATTGTCCTTTTCTTGTTGTAGTCTCGCAGTTTTCTCTTGAAATCTAAATTTGTCCTTTTTCGTCTGAATAAGGTTTACTCCCAAAACGCGAAGAATAAGGTTGCGCAGATCACAATAAGAAGAGCGCTCTTCTTTTTCGTCTTTGTGGTGGTGATGCTGTGGGATGTTGCGCCGCCATCTTTAACGTTCAACCGTGAATAAAAAATCCGATCATCCGAAATGTTTGCATGCATCATTATTTGTTTCTATACACGACGAGGTATTCTCAAAAACAAAGTCAGCCGTGTGTGTTATACGGGACTTTTCTAATGTATAACCTATAGGTGGCACAAACATTAACACCTGTTGTAAAAAAATGCGGATTTTATTTGTATAAATTAAAATCCGATCAATAATTTAGTGGTACAGCTGTCTCGTAGTGAGCCGCACTGTTTGTTTTTCACTGTAATACTTACCGTAATGTTATCATACAAATGCTATCAGTGCTTTGAATCTGTTAAGTATATGAAGTAATCTATAAAACATAAGCTTGAATTTTGGTGGGTCACGCCCATTTTATTCAACGTGGCTTTGCAGCTGGTGTTGCTTCCTTACATTTTCAGCAATATTTATATTATCATTAATTAATATTCCCTAGTATTACAAGTTAAGCTTGCAAATACACGCGATATCACCCACTTTATCGAACCATAACTGCATTTCTTTACCTGGTGGTGTGCTAAAGGGACAACAAAAAAATCATTGTAGAATACGGGCTTGATGGAGTATCGTACGAAGAAAGAAAAATTTAGATGAAGCATTTGAGAACGGAAAATCCGCCATCTTTTAATTAAGAAAGAAGAAATATTTTAAAAGTTTGATTTAATGAACACACATTGCAATTGAGATTTGATGCTATATACACCGGAGCACGTTTTGCATGCTCCCATTGCAGCAGTACTTGTAGCTATCTGACCCATGTTGGATACGATTTGGGGGCAAGTTAGGCTGTTAGGAGTTTAAAGAATGGTTTTCACTACATTGCTCGTCGGGGAAACTTACAATATATAGGGGCTTACCTCTTTTTAAGCTCGTAATTTCCCGACGAATTTTACCACCGTGACGTTCCCGTTGGGGTCTCGTACCGGCACTGCCTCGTTGCCTAAATGGGAAGAGGGAGATTGCCTCTGTTGAGCAGACATTTTTGTAGTCATGCCCAGTTCTTTTAGTTTTTTCATATATTATACTTATCAAAATGTGTTTTAAAGATGCATTTAAAGATCTAGAATCACCTAGTAATATTCTTTTATAAGTTACAGAGCAAAAAAACCGAGTATAAAAGTGCTCACATTGTGCAAAGGCCCTTTATTTCCAGATTATGGCTGATGAAAGGTCATGTTGTCTATGAAACAGACTTGATAGATATATCATACATTAGAGAACAAAAAATATAATCCCTTATCTGAAAACTGTTTGCACAACACACATTGCAAATGATTAACCTTATATATACAATGCGGTAGAACCAGGGATATTTCGGATGGTACCACCTTAACAGGGGGGAGGGGGGGGGGGAGGAGTCAGCGATTTGTTCAATTTAAGCAAGTCTCATTCTACTTCAAATCCATTTTAAAGCAAACGTAGTCTAAATTAGTAGCTCATATATGCACGAATTTGCACAATTTTGCAATTATATTTGGGTTTGAAAACAAGAAAAAAAATAGGTGCTATTTGATCAAAGTTTACTCTTTTCAAGTTATTTCTAAGAAATCCACAATGATTGTTTTCTTCCAACATTTTATCATTATACATATATCTCTTTTTATAGAAAAATCAACTGTATATACATATTACTTGAAAGCGTTGGAAATTCTAACAAAATGCTCAATTCAGCATTCACCCTAAATTAACAGCACGATTATATTCAGCATTAAATGTATATGGACTGTCAATATTAGCTACATTACTTTAAAATCTATTAAAATTCATGAAAGTAGCAAATTCAATTTATTAAAAATCACTTAGAAAATGACTATTATCAATTTGCAGCCTTTTAAAATCTCAGGCATTAATATGCACAAATTTGTATACTGCAGTGTAACGTTGTATTTGTATTCTGGCAGAAACAAGTCTTTCCCGGCCGGCATTCACTTCAGTAACTAAATTTTAGTAAAGAATTACCTACAGATTTTGAGCTATCCGCCCAGTCATACATCACTAGCTTAATTGAAAATTATTTATCAAACTTTGAGCAGGCATAATTCCAAAACTAAAAGGGCTATTTTCAACAACAAAAAACAATTTGCCCATAGTTTTAAACTGTTTTGGCCTATACAGAAACTGGTAGGTTTATCCATAGACCTTTTAAAAGGAAAACAAAAATTGTACTCGACGACGACCAAGTTTTTGAAAAAGTATTAGGACAAAGCAATTAACTATTTAGTTTCTCTGGTTGTCAGTTTGTACTCTCGTGTTTCTACAAAGAAGGGCGCGATCAGGCTTTATCATAATTTTTGCTCCAGATATCACCGAATTTATATAATTACATACATTTCAATTTGCTAATATTTCTTTATCTTATCAGTTACTTAACTTTCATGGAGAACACATAACACTGAAAGATAAGTCAGCTTGGCTGAATACATCAACAACAGTTAATAAGTTTTAAGCACGATGATTTGAAGTATAGACCTTTTCAAATCTGAATCGGCAATTTCCGGATAACTAATTTAAATAATGTCACATGGCCGAGATTCACGTGTCCATAATGGACCAATCGTATACTGGAGGAATCTTATTGACCAATAAAACACTGGAGGAATTTTGGCCGTGTGCACAATTCACGCACGGTATGGGACCAAGCGTATGAAAAAAATGTTTTCAAGCGCACGTATCTTACGTGCGTTATACATGAAGGAAAAATACGCGCGTATTGCTGCTTACATTTTTTTCTCAAACCTGCACCTGATTAGTTGGGAAACAAAGGAAAAGTTTCCCCAACATTTGATTGGTCAAAGTACTGATGAAATCACATTCGGCTAAACTCGGTTTGAAAAGGTCTATAGGAAGTGAAAAAAGTTGATAATTTTCACAAAAAAACCAAAACAAAACTGTTTTGGCTCATATATAAACTGGTACTGGTCCATATTCATTTTAAAAGAAGCACAAAAATAGCACTCGACGAAAACCAAGTTTTTTGAAAAAGCATCTAAAGCAAAGCAATTAAGTATTAGTTTATTTGGGTGTCAGTTTGTGCTTTTGTGTTTGCACAAAGGCGCGATCAGGCGTTATCATATTTTTTGCTCCAGGTACCACCGAATTTATATTATCACATACATTTTAAATTGTTCATATATCTATCTTATCAGTTACTTAACTTTCATGGAGAACACATGACATTCAAAGGTAATCAGCTTGGCTGAATACATCAACAACATGTAAAAAGTTTTGAGCACGATGATTAAAGTATAGGAAGTGGAAAAAGTTGCTATTTTCAAAATTAAAAAAAAACAGAACTGTTTTAACCTTAACATAAACTCTTACTTGTCCATAAATCTATAAAAAGACAAACAACAATTACACTCGACGAAAACCAAGTTTTTGAAAAGACATAAGTGTGAAGGAATCAACTATTAGTTTCTCTGTTTGTCAGTCAGTTTGTGATCTCATGTTTCTAGAAAGAAAGCTTAGCGCGAATGACTGTTATCACAATTTTTGCTCGATGTACCTACAAGAAATTGTCATACAAAAATATTTCTTCATCAGTTACTCAACTTTCACTGAAAACATATAACTACGAAGATAATTTATATTGGCTGAATACATCGACAATAGTTACTAAGCTCTTGAACACGACGATTTAAAGTATATGAAGTTAGAAACCTGAAAAAATGTTCGCGATAAAAAAGGGAGTAAAACTCTTCCTTCCACAACAAGGCGACTAAAAATGCTTTAAAACTTGAAAAATGTCACAAAAAAGGACATAAAACCTCATGTCCAAACTGTAGAAATTAAAATATGAGTCATCATAGAAAAATAGAAGGCAGAAGAGGTGCAAGAACCGCTCTGTTGCCAAAAATCCACATATCTTATCAGTTTCTTGTCCAAATTTTACTTTTTTAAGAAACGAAAGCCATTCCAGCTAACACGTTACCATGATTACTGACACTCGAGAACAACAGGTAGGTTCCAAATTATTATTTTTATTATAGTTTTTAATTTTAGATATAAAGATTACAAAACAATTTCATAGACAGTCCAGGAAAATCCTCGACTTTTGGTGTAATAAGAAAATACACCAAAACTTGGAGCTTCATATTTATTAAGATCCATGGAGGCCGCCATTTTAACGTGATAACGTTATATCAATGGGATTTTTACTAAGAGTACGGTAGTATTTGTGTAATGTAACGTATGATGCATGTACACGGTATTAGCAATGACTAAGCCAACACAGAATCATGTGTCGAGAGGACTGTTCAAAACATCAAAAGGTCAACGATCCGGCAACGGAAGTCTTTGTTGTTTTATCGCGAAGTCCACGGTGAAATTAAAATGTCCGCCGTCAAATCTAATGAATATCCATTTGATATAGGTTTTGCTTTCAAAATACCCCCTTCCCCCCCTTCCCCCCCCTCCGCGTTCTCATTAAAAATCCCCATTGAATTAACATTTACACTAGTTAAAATGGCGGCCTCCATGGATCGTATAATGAATACGAAGCTCCAAGTTTGGTATATCTATTATTACACCAAAAGTCCAGGATTTTCCCGGACTGATAAATGGGTATTGATGATGACGGTAAAAAGCTTTCGCCAAATAGGACATTGGCCATTCTCTGATCCATATACTATCTATATACAGGGCGTGAGCCTTAATATCATAAAGAATCCAGAAAACTTTCTTTTCCAAACTAGCATCATAATGTCATCACATAATATCAGTGGCGTAGGAACATTTTTTTCTTGGGGGCTGAAGTATTATTTCTTCAAGGACCTCGATCCCCATCCCCACCCAGAAGCCTCGTTTTTGGCATGGTTTCTTGGGCATGTTTGGCGCTTTGGGCATATTTTTCTCTTTTTTACCAAAGAAGAATGAACAAGTGACATTCCTGTTATCTTCTTTTTTAATTCTAACAGACTTGCCGGCAGTAGACAGGCGTGCATGTACAACGGTACGTATAATTTAAAATGTACGTACAACGGTACAAACACATTAGGTGTCACAGATGCCCGCACGCGTAATTTTGTTTTCTTCCCCGGAGTGTTTAGGACAATTTGCATTGATATCCCTTGAAAATCCTTCTAAATCACTGTTTAATTTTGAACGGAATAAACGCAAATTGTCCTAAACACTCATGGGAGAAAAAAATTATGCTGCCCGCACTCAGAGTCTGCGGTAGCACGCAAATATTATGTATAATACAGCTTCAATCAGATCAAAATGATTATGAGGGTGCTAAGAAGTAATAAAGTCTCCATCGAAATTACATTACTTTTTTATCAACACAATCGAAGAAATTAGAACATATGACAATATCCTATAAAGTTATATTATTTAAAGTGGGTATAAATAAGTCTTATAAGGGTTTTTTCGTATATGATAAGGGAGAAGGGGGTTAAAGCATAGTTTAGCCCCCTCCCTCGCTTCCTACGCCCTTGCATAATATGCTTTGTCTACATGTCAAAGGTCAAACCCAAAACAGATTTTCTACCAAAATAGAAACTGTTTGAAAACCAAACTTTACGTTCTGAAAATGGTTTCCTTAAACTTAGACGAAATGTAGTGTAAAAACTCCTATAGGTTAACCTTATCGATGCAGGCTCATATACATATGTATATTTTTAACCTAAGGCACTATGGTTGTAGGGAGAACTTGGATGGCAAGCGTTTTAATCCGTTAATGTTTTACTTATATCAGGGAAATGCCATTTAGATGGCATCTCTTCTCCTATATTATAGCGTCTTCCGAGTGTGCATCCTCAGACTGGTAGAGTGTGTAGCTGGCAAGTTTGGCCACAAGGTATTTTTATTGTCCGGCTGGCTTCTGCTCCTCCTTTTTGGCGGCCGCCTGTTTGTCTTGCGTTTGTTTTCCTTGTTCGGCGGGCTTCTGTTCTCCTTGTTCGGCGGGCTTCTGTTCTTGTGCCTGATTGAAGAATACACGAAGAGAAAGAGGGAAGAGTCAGCAAAGCAGAATGTTCAGTTTACCTTTCTATTTCAGGTCAAGGGATACAAATCAGCAAAACATTAGGAGGCATAAATGGTGATAATTTACCTTATTTTCATAACAAAAATAATATTAATTTCGAAATTCTATTTAACTGACTTTGAACTTATAACCCAAACAATTTTCCATCATGATGATCATCATCATCGTGATCATGATCAACATAATGATGATGATCATCATCATCGTGATGTAATCATCAACATAATGATGATGATGATCAACATAATGATGATGATCATCATCATCGTGATCATGATCAACATAATGATGATGACGATGATGATGATGATCAACATAATGATGATGATGATCAACATAATGATGATGATGATCATCATCGTGATCATGATCAACATAATGATGATGATGATGATGATGATGATGATGATGATGATGATGACGATGACGATGACAATGACGACGACGACGACAACGATGACGATGACGATGATGATGATATGATGGTACTTCTTATACAATCAGTTAACGATGGTGACGACGACCATGACGATAAAGATGATCATGATCATTTTGATGATGATGATGATGATGATGATAATAATCATGATGATGATGATGATGATGATAATCATGATGATGATGATGATAATCATCATCATCATCATCATCATCTTCGTCATCATCTTCGTCATCATTATCTTCGTGACCATTATCATCATCATAATGATGATCATCATCATGATCATCTTCATCGTCATTGTCGTCGTCACCATCGTTGACTGATTGTATAAGAAGTACCGGCAGTGAGTGTATTTTGTTTGCACAATTAGATCGGCAAACAGCATTCAGTCAAAAGCTTTAATTTGTCTTTTTTCCGTAAAAGAATACAAGAGTGAAACAAACGGGAATTGAAGAATTTTTAATTATCATACAAAACATAATATCTGAAAAGTATAACATCACGAAAGAAAAAAATACCCTAATAAGACCAGATAAATTATATTATATATTCGCTGAAAGTTGACATTTAATGTCTTAAATTAAGAACTATCAATACAACATAATTGATTATTGAAACATTAGCGTTATCAGTAACAGTTTAAGAAAGCAAATTCCGCAGAAAAATTGGGAGAAAGGACATATCAATTTAACGCAACGAAGAAAAAAAAATCAAATTAAATTATCTCTACCGCGATTTCCACAAATTGTGTAAGCATATAATACAACAGTACAACAAGATGATCATACCAACTGTACGCTTTGCATAGTGCAAATCTGTTGAAAACTTAATGTTTACATTTTGACTGCGACACGTGTTGGCTTGTTTTCTTCGTATTTGATCTTTGTTTGCACAACACTCAGACGATAGCTCTTCAGCTAATTAAAGATGAATGTTGAGCAGAGTATTTATATGCGTACCTAACGCACGGGGTTAAAGACTTTGACACGAGAAGAATGGTCCGACTTCAGGAGGGTCATTCGTGAGTTCTAAGTCCTATATATAAACACGATGCCAAAACCATTAATGTTTTTATAAAGTTTTCGTGTTAGATTGTTTCAAATGCATAGAATTTTTTTTTTAGGATGAACAACGAGAAAAGTTTCCATATATTTTATCACTTTATTAAAACAATTTCCTGTTTTGAAAATGGAATAAACCAAATAATCATGGTTGTGCATTAACGGGATTTAATGCACGGGTCATAACAATGCAAATACTCAATAGAAATTTAATATTAAATGATAAAGATCATTTAGTGCTAGGCATGCATTATACAAAACGCTCATAAGAATTCAATGTAAGCTACACTTTGCCAGAACGGGCAAGGACATCATAGATCTCTGCACAGGAAGCAACAGCTTGAGATAAAATCAAATGAAATATTCTCGTGGTCGGGGCGACGTAACTATGTACGAGCTCAGTACGATTTTGCCAAGTTGAAGGAGAAACTTTATCATTACAGTCAACGAGATATATTTTTTTATGTGAATACTTGTGTCGCCTCTGCCAGTCAGCGAAAATTAATGGTGACTCATAAATGTTGGAAACTATTATCTAATACACAACATATTTGAAGAAAAATAAATTCTGTGCAGTTTTTGTTGAAGAATTCTAAAAATAAATTTGTTTTCCCATTGACTACAATGATAACTGACTGTTTGTTTTCCCCTTTGACTGAGTTTGAGATCGTCGAAATAGCATTGTTACGTCGCCGTGCACCGCAACATTCCTGGATGTCCGACTTCGTAAATGCTATAAACCATGAAAAGATCAAAACGTTTCATCAAAATTGGTTACAAATTGACCATTTTTACAGCATTTTGAATTTTAAAGCCATATTATCATCAATTATTCAAATTTTATTGAAATTTTGTGACGTCACATCAAGAAAACCATGAAATTCCCAATTTTAACTTAGTTGTTCGATCCTTCACCAACTTTAGTTGCATGAACGTGTATGGTTGGCCATGCGGGTCATAACGTCTCCTAATGTTACGCCTAAGAAAAATCAATTCTTATGTCGTTACAAATCAATTTCACACGTCTAAGAAAAATTAATTAATTAATGAAAAAATTAATTTTACGTCTAAGAAAAAATAATTCTTACGTCGTAACAATCATTTCGTACGTCGTAACACAATCAGTTCTTAGGTCGTAACATTTACATTGCATACGTCTAAAACTGATAGACTGTTTCCTTTAGACGTATAAGAATAGAAAATTAGTTTATATATATTCTTACGCCTAAAGGAAACAGCTAATTAGTGACCCATTTTAGATGTATGAAGTGAAATTGTTATGACATAAGAACTGATTTTTACGACGTAAGAATGGATTTTTCTTGGGCGTAATATTTGGATACGTTATGACCCGCATGGCCAACCATAAACGTACACGGCTGACCAACTGACCAAGAGGTTTGAAATCTTCATCATAACCTTATTAGTAGATGAAAACAATCTGATGATTTTTAGTGATTTCAAATTAAAGCAGAAAATTGAAACAATTGCATTAAAGATTTTGAGCTACCTTCTTTCTCAAACATCACAACTTTCCCATACAATTTCTCAAACTTACAAGTTCCAACAAACTTTCATTAGTCACTCGGAAATTTTTGTGCCGATGTGACGTATTCCATGTCAACCTTGGTATTTCCTTTTACAAATCCTTTATTGTTTAAATGTCTATTATTATCAGATTATGTTTTGAAGTAGTGCATGATTTTCTAACCAAAAGTTTTTGAGTTTTTGCCATATATGCCCCCACCCCTCCCCCCCCCCTTCCCCTAAAAAAAAAAAAATAGCAGGAACATATACTTTTTCATCATTTTCAGTAACTTAGCTTTAGGAAAGAAATTCAAAGTATTACAGATTTTGAGCTGTTCGTCAGTCATACATCACAAATTTCAAATGAATTAAAAAACTAATCAAACTTTGATCCGTCATAAATCAAAAACTAAAAGCGCTATTCCAAAATTCACAAACTGATCGGTTGAGATTTAATTACTCTTCCAACAAATATAGACGTGCTGCATGTCCGCTTTGGTATTTCTCCACCTGATGAATATGCGCATAGCCGTAAGAAACGGTGAGCTGGGGGATTCCAGTCACAAAAGTAGAAGGGAGGGGGGGGGGGATGAAGTGTACTTTACCCCTATCCACACGCACACTTTTGTCATAGAAATGTTTTTTTCTCGCAAGAACTCCTCAATTTTGCCAATTACATGCGGAAAATGGCATTGGAAAATTATTTTTCCCCTAAAGGTTGTCCCTAATCAGAAAATCAAGCGCAATTTTCGGGTAATGTTGCAAAAAAAATCAAAATTTGCAATAATTTTACCAGATTCCCCTTGAATATTTCCAATTTTGTGTTAATAATTCTGATTTTTATTTCCCAAACGGGAAGAAAGCATACAGTCGGGAAGAAGAAATCCTCTCTGGTGGTAGTGTATCCTGGGAAATGGGAAATTTCCTTTAATGTCGGGATTTTTTTCTCTCTCCAATTTTCGGAAAGTTTCTTCAATTTTCAGGACTCATTGAAAACTTCTTCCAGGGGAATATTCAAAACTAAAGTTTAAAACCTTCACTCCCCATCCCCCTCCCCCACCTTCCCAACCCAGAAATTAATATGCATGAGTTACGCCTACCTTTACAGGTGCAGGAATATTCTTGAGACCTGTTAATTCTTTATTGCAAACATCTGCAGCTTCTTGCACTGTTTTGGTCTCATCTAGACATTTGGATATTGTAACATCTTTTGCAGCGCTTTCATCCTAAATCAGATAATAAAAATAGGAAATATCAATTAAATTCTTTACGGATATGTAAGCGGCACCATTATTCAACTTCATGCAGATAAATATATATATATATATATATATATATATATATATATATATATATATATATATATATATATATATATATATATATATATATATATATCTATCTATAATATATATATATATATGTATTATATATATATATATATATATATATAGTAATAAATCTGCATCTTTTAACTCTCAAAATAGGATTGATTACTTGTGTATTTGATCTGAAATCCACAAGGAATTCAATGCGCTGGTAGATTTATGCATGGGAACAGGAAACAATATTCGCCTTGACCACTGGCAGTTTATTAAAGGAAATAGACAGTCTGGCTTTTTGACCATTTATAAGTCATCTGAAGAAATTTCACACCGTACAAAACAATTTGTAATACATTTTCTAATCTATTATCTCATCGCACCCACATATACATACATGTGGGGATGAGATATTGTAGTCACTTTGCTGTATAGGCAAAGAATTGCCTGTACACTACACCACATGGCCCCCTTGATATTGGGGGTGGGGGGCACCAGGAGACTGATATATATATGTGTGTGTTTGTGTGTGTGTGGGTGCGCGCGCGTGTGTGTGTGTGCATGTGTGCGTATGCAGTAATTAATTTGGTGTCGCTTATATAACTCAAGAAATGCAATACACACATGAACCAAAATTGGTGGATGGATACCACTGGCCCGGAACTTTTGTCTCCAAGGTTTTGGGGTACAAAAGTCACAGGTCACAGGTCAAATGAGACAAGTTTTGGGTGATGGCTGTATCTTTTGAAGGAATTATTTGGTATCTTTACAAATTGCGTAGGTGGGCAGAGTTTAACATTCTAACAAAACTTTAAAATAATTTAAGGTCATTGGTTAAAGGTCAAATAAGTGCTTTTTATGTTGCGGATTCTTAAACTTAAAAAGCACAAGACCTATACCAATCCAATGTTGTCCCATGACACCTTGGTACTTGGATTTGTGTCCCGTATAGACTCTGGGGTCAAAAGGTTAAAGGTCACAGAGATATTGACCTTTTTCACCATTTCTCCTATAGTTAATGGAATGGTATGTGTGACGTAAGCATGAATGGTGTCATACAGTAGGGTACGATAAATGTGAACAATTTCAGAAGTTATTTCAGTGATTAGGGTCAAGGGTCAGAGGCCAAATATGTCATTTTAGGGGTAAATATGTACTAATTTGTACATTTTTGCGCCATTTTTATCTCAAAAAGTACAAGACCTATATTGTACCATGATACCATGGTACATGAATTTGTGTCCCCGTAGACTCTGGGGTCAAAATATCAAAGATGTATTTGTACTTCCATGGTCAGAAGAATCCATCAACATACCTAAAGAAAGATAGCCAAGTCTGCCTCAACATCTGCTTGTACTCGAGCACGCATGGACAGTGCGATCCATCAAAAGTCACAGAGCTATAGTGACCCTGTTAACTATTTCCCCCACTATGCTGTACGCTTAAGGTGATGAGATCAGCAACTTTGTGGATGTTTTCTTGTTAAAACATTAATTCTGTCAATACAAACTTACATGGGAGCGGCCGTTTTACTCATACGCCCTCCAAAAAGTGATGTCATACACCCAGAACAGATTAGAATGTGAATGTATTTCTTTACAATCTATTAAAAAAATCTAACTTCTACGAATTTTTTTTTCCTTCGCATGCATGGGTCTTTGACATTGTATTTTTATATGATATCCCTTAGAGTTTCGTGTCAAAGTATTTGGGAAAGAAAATTTCAAAGAGAATTCTAAAAAATACATTATGTGTACAAGCCTACACTGTGGCAAATCATTATTATGTCATCATTGGCATGAATTCAACACAAAATGAGACAAATTGGCAGCTTCCATATTATAACTTGAAATTTGGATAACTGAGAATGGAAGTAGATTTTACGATGGGGTTTTGGTAGTTGGTTTTAATTCGCTATCATATATCAAGCTACAGTATTTGACTTTATGTCTCCTTTAAACATTATCAGCCAGTAGTTTTTTTGTTTGTTTTTCTTTCTGTGAGCCAGTGACAGTGACGTGGCTAAAACTACCCCGGGAGAGATAATTCTGAAATCAATGGTATTTTCCAAATCCTGACTACACTATTTCTGAAGCAATAAGGATGATAAAATAACTTTAAGGTAAACAACAGATCAGGGGTCATCATGGTAACGTATATGCCTATGTGTGTTTCGTACACCAATAATTCGTGTACGTGACATCGTGACACGTATCCGGCAGCGGCCTGGCCAGGGTAAAATAAGCTGGGGGTAAAAGTGGGGAGGTGGGAAGGTATAAATCAAGGGAATCAAATTTGCAAACCTTTTAGTGGCAAGACAATTACGGTAGATGTATTTAAAGAGAACGGTTAACATTGCCATGTACTGTTTACGTGGCATTACTTAAGCAAACTTTAAACAATTGTGAAGGACATTTGTTTTGTTTTTTATTGAAAAGTGGGGGTAACTATATACCCCCTCATACCACCCGTGGTCACACCGCTGTTACCCGGGGATGTGGCTGTTGTCATTATCTGAAGAAAACATGTATATAGACCCTTGCATCTTGGCGGACACGGCACACATGTTGGGTCGTCATGGTGATCGTATAGGCGTATGTGTTTCGTACACCTTTAAAGATAATTTGTGTACGTGGCATCATGACATGTACCAGGGGATGTGGCTGTTGTTACTATATGGGAGAGGGGTGAGTATCATTAATAATGAACTAATATGACAATATAAGAGTATAAGATGCTTCCTGTTTCAAATGCTAGCTTTTTAAAGAATTCTTATCATCACAATCAGACAATGTGTTTTCATCACGAAAGAAAAAGAGGGAGATGGCGGATGAGGGTCATTACCTTTACCGATGTAAATACCTAACTTAATTATTAACTCTTCCAAATATTGAATGGTATCATACCGCCAAACTATGTTTGTAATTCTTCTTCATACAATGTGTGGGTTGGGGTGGGGGCCTCCGCGATTTTCGTCCGCGTATAGTGGGGGAACATTCAACACAAATGTTTTTTTAATGGTGGGATAATAACGACCCTGCCAGCACTAGCTAGATCTCCTGCATCTGTTTAATTCAATCGGGTGTAAGATTAAGGCCTATGCATTTGCTGCATGCAGATAACATGCAGAGACTTACCAATGCTGCTTGGAGGTCAGTTCCAAGTGATGATATTTTTGCTTGAGCATTTTTGACGTCATTCTCAGTTGTCTTTAGTAATTCCGTCACTCTTTTCAAATCATTTTCTACATTTTCAACGTTTTTTTTATTGGCGTTGCAATCATCGAGAGTATTCTGTAACTTATATGCTTTTTCTGATATTTCGGATACAGAAATTTCTAGTTTCGAAATGTCTTCTTCGTGTGTTTTCGCTGAAAGTTCTAGTTCTGATTTTTCCTTTCGTAGAAGCAATGCTTCGTTCTCAGCTCTGTAAGCAGCCCCACGACTTTCTTGAATTGCACCAAAACCAAAATATAGTGTACTTCCCAAAACAATAACGACCAGCACCATAATCACTCGTAAAGTCCGAAAATCCATTTTTCTCAGGCTCACTCTCATTGAAGCACGATTATGACTGTATCGCGTAAGCGATCTTGTAAGGCTGATCACAAAAAAAAAGACAATCTAGCAATGAAAAAGACACGGTTATCCCTAACACTTCCTTTATCAAACTAAAAGTTCGGTAATGTGTGTAGTAAATACATATGTCTATATTGATTTAACAGCACGGATTGATGAACGAACATTTTCGGGGGTCAAAGTCATTAGGAGTGTTTTTGCCACGTGGATTTGTCTAATTTATTCGAAATTATTTTTGTATTTGCTGATGACACTGCAGCAGATGATCGCCTTTCGAGGGAGAGTTGTCACTGTTATTTATTTACTCTATCATAGATATAGAATAAATATGAAAACAGTTGTATGTTCTAACCATTACGACATCTTTGTTTTAAGGCTTATTTTCTCAAAGTCAAGAGGCCTAAGACTTTTGTGCGTGTGTTTGGGCGGCGGGGGCCCACTATTTAGTTTTGGAGGTGTGTTGGAATAACATTTTTCGACCTTCTATAATTTGTTATGGACCGGGCAACATCCGGGGACAGGGAGACTTCAATCCCCCCGTTATAATCCGCTACTGTCCCACCCCTGACATAATGTCACCTTCAATAGCGTCTTCTTTTCATGATGGTTTAGAACGCACTTTTTAAGTCGCTCAAATTTAACGACAGCACATTCAGTATTAACGACGTGACGGTGGTTATAGGCCATGCATGGTTTTCTCCATGTTCTTTGTCTTTCAACTTACACACATGACTTACGTGACCTATGCATTCCAGTCGACTTTTTTGTTTTCTACGATTACGCGATGATAAATTTCATAAATAACTGTGAAACAGACGCGACCGTTTGGATTACTGGCGCCCTTTACTTACTTGTTTGCTTGAAGGCAAATGAAGAAGTTCCTACAGGCTACAGAAATGCCTGACTTATGTGAATAACAAAATTAATCGGTCAAGAAATGGCTATTTTCAAGCTTGAATTGGTATTTTTTTTTTTAAATTTGTAGGAACGGGCGAGGCTTAGAACTTTTATATGTGACGTCATAGTTTTCCATTCCCGCCCACAATTCTTTGAAGGAAAACAGATCCTTTTCATTTGAAAAAAAAAAAAATTCTAATGATGAACCAGAGCCAAATTAGAAGTTATCTTTTGATAATTCTAAACTGATAATTATGAAGTAAATACTAAGAACCCTAAATAGATGTATTTCACAATCCCGCATGTACCGAGCGGGGTAATAATTACAGCTTGAGAACGTTCTTCTTAAAACCTGAATAGAATATTAAACTATTCGTGTCCATATATCTTTAAATTATTGAAAGTTTTTTTTAATCAACTTTCGACAAAACTGTTTTTTCTTCTTCTTTTAAATCACGCATTCATGAAAATTGGATTAGAAATAATGAATTCATGATGCAAGGTTCAAAATGACCATCAACCTAATATAACTCGAAAATAAGCATAAGATCAATGACCTTTGAAATTCCACACCTTAAGTTTACTTTAATTCATTCAACGACATTTTACCGTAAAGTATGCCTTTAAACCTTCCTGTTTAAAGGAGCACTAGCCCGAAAAGTGAGGGCGGTTGTTTTTGCGAATTTCATTAATATATCATCGATCGATAAACTTCATGCCTCCATATCTCACAGACGACGCGAGAGCTAAGGTCATTTGAATATTCATATTACCCAGAAAATTGTAATACCGTTGCGTGTCAGATAAGCATTTGATTTGGAGGAAGGGGATCCCTAAAAATGCGCCCTAACTTTCGGTCTAGTGCTTCTTTAAAAGAATGTTCCCGTGATATTTTGTTTTACTTCGTTTTTATGTAATAGAGGACTATTAAAGAAACAAAATGGTGGAAAACCATGTTGATGTCTTATGCGCAGGAGGGGGAGGGGAGGTTGCTGTTCCATACTTCGGTAGTAGGTATGTGCCACCCAGGATTTTAAAATTCATACCTGTAGTATGACAGTTTTGGGTAATTGCAGTAAGAGAGCAACAATTTTGTATACCTGCAGTACTAAAATGCGTGAGTTTTTGATACCTGCAGTTTAAATTTAATTAATTTCTGACACCTTGCAGTATTAAAATATGCCATTTTCCAGACCTGCAGTTTAACAAAATTGGGTTTTTTGATACCTGCTTTACGAAAATTATGAAGAAGGCACCTGCTCGGGCCGCACAAATACATATACCGTACATATGGAACTGGGCCCCCGGGGTTTTATTCCGTTTATTACACTTCAAAGCAGGCCCGTAACCAGGATTTTTGCATGGGGCCACAAGCACTTAACGAGGGACACTTGGGCAGATTCTCCACATACTCTTGTGTTTGATTTTTCGTTTGGTTTATCGCAAGGGGGAATACCTTCGTAAGAACAGGGGGGTGGGGAGGGGAGGGGGGGAGTTGATCGGCTTCAACAAAATTTTCACAAGTGTGTTGAAATTAGGATGTCATAGTTGCAGATATACAACACAAATTGTTATATATATTTCTTTGAAAATTAATTGCCTCTGTCAATTATTGGAGAAATTTTTATTATAAGGTATAACATGCATGCACTTTACATGAACATGCTTTGCATATCTTTTCATGCACATTACACTCTAAATTAAAGATAAATGAATCTAATTTTTAAGAAATACATTGTCTTGGATCTGCATTTTATACAGTGAGGTCACTTTTCAAGAAATTGGTAAAATCTTTCAAATGCTATCATAACTCCTAAACGGAATAAGATCTCAAACTCAATGATATCTCAGATATTAATAACATCACAGATCACGACTCGCAGTCAATAAGGCAACACCGGAAGTGACGTTCTTAGGACGGCGGCGTTCATTTATAAATTTATTTCATATCTTTTCTTTAAATGATTTCCTTTAATTTTCGGCTTTTTCAAGACTTCTTATCGTCTCTTATGTATACACATCACTGGTAAATTACTTTAGTAAATCACTTTAAAGAGTTTGAAAATCAAACCAATTACATTGAGTATAGACCTTCACAGTGTCAGTGAATTTTTTTAAAGGAAATTTCACTGGGCGACCACAAACCTCCTCTAAGGCAACTGATGCGAGGCGCGAAGGAACATGCAAATTTGAGCACCTTCAAAATTGAAAGGAGATATAAGTAGAACGTAACATGCATTAACTTTATTTCACATGATGCTGTATGTTTTAACTTTATAACCATAAACCACTCACTTTTCTCTAAAGTATCAAATGTGCCCCTTTTCAGAGAAGAAAATGCCCTTTTTTTTAAGGAAAATTGCCCTTTTTCAGATGGAAAAGTGCCCTTTTTTAGATGGAAAAGTGCACTTTTTCAGATGGAAAAGTGCCCTTTCAAAGATAACAAGTGTCGTTTATTGAGATGGAATCTGACCTTTCAAACATTGAAATACTTTTTATTTAAAGACTATATAAGATCTTTTCAAAAAGAAACACAAATATCGCCCTAAAAAGACAAAACTTTAAAATTTCACTCACTTCGCGTGCATGCACTATTATCAATTTTCCTAAAGACAAAGTTGGGACCCAGCAGTCCTACATATTGGACTTTTTTTTTAATACTTAAAGGGCTTTTAACTCTGCCTGTATACCTTTGTTTTCCCAGCTATAATTTATACAAACTTTTTCAAATAGAGCCTTTCTAGATTGTGCGAGCCACCCCAGATTTCATTACCGGGGCATAAATTTTGACATGGGCCATGCAGAGCAAAACTTACTATTTGAACTCAGGCCCAGACCCAGGTTACTGCCATGACATAAACTAACGTGTCCTCTTCCACTTTCTTTGTCAAGATTGAAAGGTGCCCATTTACAAAGATTAAAAAGTGTTATTTAAAATATCAAAATATATTGAAGTCCCCTTATTCATAATTGATCTTTTTATTGACAGATTGAAGAAAGTAACACAAACTTTAAAGGCCGCTTATTTGCTTTTCACGTTGTTTTAAACATTAAATATATTCCGATTCATGACCAATACAATTGGATAATCATGATCTACAAGTCCGATTTCAATACTTAAGATCTATAGGATTTTTAATGTTTTTTTTGGGGGTTGGAGATTTGGGTAGTTTGTTGTATTTTACCGAATTTTGGACCGAACCATTTAGAATATTTGAAACTGTAAATTATAAAAAATAAAGATAAATAAAAGGAAAAAATGGGTCACTAGTAATTTTCGGACCGATAAAAGTTTCAAAATATTCCGGTGGGGGGGGGGAGGGAGGACCATATAAAGCTATACTGCTGTGCTGCATGCTTTCAAACTACGACAGTTCAGTGGAAAGTGCCCCCCAGATCCTCCGCCTCTGACCAGGAATGATGTTTTATGTACATTAAGACACCTCCCTGGTCTAGTGGTTGAACCTTCGGTTTGGCAAGCTAGCGCCCCGCCGTCCCAGGATTGATTCTTGGTGGGTCTCCATGCAACCAGTGCACCACAACTGGAAAAAACCGTGGACATTGACTTGGTCATCTTAGTTGTCGATGTTATGTGTGTCCGTATGTTGTACCTGTGTTCTCGTCCGGTCGTATTAAGCGTTTCGTGGTGGCATTGCTATCATAACCAAATACGCAGGTGACGACCCCGTCATTGTAATTGTGTATTCATTGTATGTATGTACATTTGATAACTCAAATTAGCAGAGCATTGTAACTACAGCGGTAGTTCGTATCGTATTGGGAAATAACATGTGCATTAAAGTATGTTGACATTGAAATTGACTTTGTCTACATCCCCGGTCTGCATCCCGGCCCGAAAAACACGCCGTATTGATGACATCGGCAGTATCGATCCGGTGCAATGCACAGACGCAACAAACTGACAACTTGTTTAATTGAGTACCCACGTCCCCTCCCCCTCCCCGTGACGGCGCCACTGAAAGTTGGGACTCGGTAGAGAAATCTTTACACACCATTAGCAGGAAGGGACCGTAAATCACCAACTTACTGTTAAAAACGATTTACTGATTAGCATTAATGACATTTTAGCTGCGGTGCCCCAACTCATTTTACGCTTCCAATGACTGTTACTTCCAAAATTTAACTTTCCGCCTTTTCGAGTGTTTCATGATGCGGCCATGAGGTTCGATTTTTTATTTTGATGGTAAGAAAAAAGGTAAGAAAAGTGGCATTAGACTCATTTGAGACAAGTTCGGAATGGCCCCAGCCGCCGCCGTTAAATGGGGATTTCACAGGACCAGAGAACAGTGTATGTAAACCAACTATCATTAAGCAGATAATATATATCGTAGAAACGAGGATAACTCGCTAGAAATCATAAGAGAAGTCAAATTAGAAACTTCCCCTGATAACATGTTTGTAAACCTTGCAAATGAAGATATTTGGCTTGGCGATATTTAGGTTCTACATCTACTTGGAAAACAGTTTAAAGACCTTGATAACGTTTCACCTTCTCAAATCTGATGATGAGACCTAAAGGCACAGCAGATGACCCGTTTAAGTCATTTAAGCTCTTTGAGGTGTTCACTGATGACGGTCAATTGGTGACTTTCTCTTCCGGTGTGGCATTCTAACAGGGCAAGATGTTGATTGGGTCAATCGTCGGGAAATTAGCGTTCTATGAAATCCAAATTCCTCTGACATGATAAAAACAGTACCTTCGTGATTGAAATAACCAATTGATCCATCACGGTCGTGCGATTATTAGACGTCATGCAGCCGTTTTTACGAGGATGTTATTTCTCACATTTTAATTGGAAATTTCGAACTGAAAAAATCCCAGAAAAATTTATGTATATATAGTCTTTGTTTCTAACAAAATAAAATCTTCAATTTTCGGGAAATAGCCTAAATTTTTAGGAAATTCGGGACATTTTCTTCGATTTACGTGAAATATTCTTCAATTTTCTTCAAATTTCGGGCAAGTGTCTTCGTTTTTTGTTAATTTTCAGATATTTTCCTTCATTTTCGGGCAATTTTTTTCGAATTTTGGGCAAATTATTCTCTTTTGTGGTAATTTTCTTCAACTTTCTAGTAATTTCCTTCATTTTCGGGCAATTTTCTTCGATTTTCGAGAAATTGTCTTCCATATTCTGCCAATTTTCTTAAATTTTTTGAAATTTTTCTTCCATTTTTTTTTTGGAAATATTATTGTTTGAATTATCAAATGTTGCCAACTTGAAAACAATTACACTGTAATTTCCAATATTTTTACCAACTTTTCCAATAACTTTACCACAGGTTTGTTTCACTTTTACGTTAATAATTCCCAATTACCGAGAAATTCAAATCAGTCCCCTTCCCCCAAACCGCAGCTTCCTATTTCTCGCTGGGTACAAACCTCCCCCCCCCCCGACACCAAAAGCTGAATACGCCACTTTTTTCGGGCCCAAGTGCCCCTCCCCAGCTAATATTTCTGTTACGTCACGTACCATACTCTATATCTTTGGAGAAAAAATATTTCCCACATAAACCCACACTAGCATGCCCATACCTATGCACTACCCCGTGGTACCAGAGGGGTCTCATGTGATGACCCCATAATATGTGTAAATGGTCATAACCTGGTAACATGGGGTGAATAGTGAAGATTTTGTCCGTTGGTGAAAGTGGTGTATGTGGCTACTGGTATACGGGTGTGTGGGTATATGGGTAGGTGTGTGGGCATGGGTGTGTGGGCACAGGTGGGTGTGTTATGCACTGGTAGAGGGTTACATGTATTTCATCGTCACGAAATATTTTTTCATGATTAATTGTATGAAATTTTTATAGCATCCATATTTTCTATTACATCATTCTTGCGTTCTTTTATAGTTATTATAGTGTGTTTTCTTGTCACACGATCGGATATGTACTACATTGTTACAAATCACGAGATTTAAGTCACAAATCAATCAAAGTTTTTGTTAGATTAACGCGCTCCATCACATAAGCGTGCATGGGAAATCTAATTTTGAAATAATGACCTCTATCATTTTTCTAAGTATATAAAAGATTTATTTTCAAAGCTTAATTTTATAAATAAATTAATCGTATTTTTTTCGAAATATTCATGTTCAGTAATGTCCTTTAATCTTGTCTTATCTGAGATTTGTTTTCGAATGCTGGTTTGTTTGTTTATTTTCAAAGGGTGGCGTCAATATAATTGCTTATATTTAAAATTTGCATCAATTAATCTACGGACATCGCGGGCAGGATGCAGTTGTTTGGCCGGGAAGGATAAGGCTATGGAGAACTCAAGGTTTTGTCAAAATATTTAAAGTAGTATTGGTATGTTTTCTTTCTCGCCAGTGCACCACAACTGGTTATCAAAGGCCGTGGACATTGACTTGGTTGTCGATGTTATGTCTGTCCGTACGTCGTACCTGTGTTCTCGTCCGGGTCGTATTAAGCGTTTCGTGATAGCATTTGTACTATCATAACCGAATACGCAGGCGACGACCCCGTCATTGTAATTGTGTGTTCAACTCTCTCTCTCTCTCGTTTTCTTTCTCAATCAGAGAAGTTTTGTCAAAGCCTGCAGGACCAACAGATATTCTGACCTCAGGCCTTACAAGCAATTAAAACAAGTCACACTCAAAGAGTGCAAGAAGGCATACAACTCTTACTTGGTAAACATCATCAGTTCAGAGTGTTCAAAAACATAAAGAAATTCTGGAGTTTCAAAAAAATCAAGAAATGTGACAACAGCGGAGTGGCTTCTCTGAAGAATGCAGATGCTTATTCTGATAGTAAAAAAACAAGAGCCAACATGTTAAATAATCAGTCTGTGTTCACTAGCAACGAAGACAAGTCAATTTCATATCAGAAGCAACGGAGTTCTTACACTCCTGAGTAGCCTCAATGCTTATAAGGCATCTGAACCTGACCAAATATCAACTTGTCTCTTAAAAATAACTGCTCCACAAATTGCTGATTTTCGGAAAATTATCCCCTAAATTCGGCAGCTTTCCTTAAATTCCGGGCAGTTTCTTCAATTTTCGAAAAATTTCCTTCACTTTCCGTGCAGGTTTTTCGATTTGGGGTATCCCACCTTGATGGAAGAAAGTTAATGTTGTACCCATTTTCAAGAAAGGTGATCGTTGCAGAGATGCTAAGTACCGTCCGATCTCCCTGCATGACCATTGTTTCTTGTAAAATTCTTGAACACATCCTCTGCCTGTCTGTAGCTGCATCATGAAACATTTTGACAGACACAACATCTTGAACGATGCTCAGCATGGCTTTAGGAGAAAACGTTCTTGTGAGTCTTAATTGATTCTCATCATGCAAAACCTCGCAAAGAACTTAGACATAGTAGAATTTATCCTCCTTGATTTCTCCAAGGCTTTCGACAAAGTTCCAATGTAGTCTACAAAGCACAGTACTACGGGATAAGAGGACCAACACTTGACTGGCTACGAGATTTCCTGACTGATTGCCAACAGCGTGTTCTCCTCAATGGTGATACTCCAGCTCAGCCCTAGTCAAGTCAAGTGTACCCCAAGGAAGTGTCGTAGGTCCACTCATGTTCCTCCTTTTCATCAACGACCTCTTAGAATATGTCACCTCATCTACAGTCAGACTATTCGCTTATGACTGTGTTCTCTACCATCATATAGGGAATGATGAACACTCAAGGGCCCTCCAACTCAACCTGGATGGTCTTCAACAATGGGAGGCAGATAGATGGAATTCCACCCCCCAAAATGCCAGCTCCTACGTGTTTTTACCAAACGCACTCCACTAAGGGCCAACTACAAGATACATGATCATGTCCTAGAGGAGGTGGAATCTGCCAAGTATCTGGGAGTTACCCTGCGCAACTGAAGCATTCATATCCAAAACATCACAAAAAGGCTAACTCTTACCAGAGCTTTCCTCCAACGAAATCTCCATCAGTGTTCACGCAGCACCAAGGTGTTATGCTACCAGACGCTTGTCATGCAGACCCCTACTGGAGTACGCAAATGTGGTCTGGGACCCATCAACCCAAAAAAAAAACCCATCAACCAACTAGAGACAGCACAGAGAAGAGCAGCACGCTTTGTGTTCAATGACTACTCCACATACAGCAGAGTCACACCAATGCTTTAAACCCTCAACTGGCCCTCTCTAGCAGAAAGGAGAGCCCGCTGTAAAGCAATAACGATGTACAGAATAGTCGATGATCTTGCTATGCCTACCACCCATCTCCAGCCAATAACATCAACCGCAAGGGGTCACACACAAAGTTCCTCATTCCCTTCGCCAGGACCCAGACTTACAAGCACTCTTTTTACCCAGACACCATCAGGCAGGGGAATGGCTTTCCTCATCATCTGGTACACAACTCATCACTTATATGTTTCAAGAAAATTGTACCAGACATCCAGCTTTTTTCTAAGATTGTAAAAGACTGAGACATTTTGTAACTATATATATATTATACCAGAAGCCAAAAGGTCGCGTGGTTCCGATGCCTTATTTTATAAGAAGCTGTTGTAGTGCAGGTGGAATGGTAACGTTATTTTATGGACTCCTATTAAATGCCACTCCTTACATTATAGATAATCCGAGGATATTGAGATCTGCTTAATTTCATTTTGTTAATCAAGTTAGAACCCCCCAGTGAGACTCCATTTTAATTTTAAGTCAGCATGTTTTATGGCCCGTTTCTCTCCAAACAGGGAAATGTTGAATAGTATAGTCATATAAAGCAGGTTTTAAAGCAATAAGCGACTTTGAGCCCCAGTTGGCCGAATAACTCTTTGATGTCAATTTTTCCCCTCCCCTAGTGTGGGAATGAATCTTTGATTGGTAGGTGCCAATATATTATAAATATCTGTGTTTTAAGCTGACAAGTTTTTACATTAGGTTTTGAAATATAGATAGTTAGATATATTTGGTATTTTACATCTAGTCGTCAACAATTAAGGTTATATAGATATAGTCCACCTGTGAAGAACTGATGGATGAGGACCAGCCGGGAATTCAACCAGGGACATCTAACATGGCCAACTAACTAAAATGTCATGTTATGGACACTAGGCCAAAGTATTTGTTTCTTTTAAGCTTTTAGATGATTATGCAAAGTTACTAATGATGACCAATCCGTGAAACATCCTTTGCAAATGTTACGATTGTTTAGCATTGGGAAGGAATGGACTTCATAGGCGGAGTCGTGCCACTGTGACCGTCTATTAATTCATCTAGTATTTGTCCTGAGAGAACAATAATGCTATCAGCCTATAGACAATAAACAAAAAAACTTAGGGTTATGAAAGGGTAATAATCACAACAGTATAATAGAAATTAGATTGACAGGTAATGGGCGGAGTCAGGATATATATATATATATATATTTTAATTTTAAACTTATTTAAGTTAATTAAATATGACATTTTTACAACATAAGCATGTGCACACTATCTATTGACATAAGCACGCCACATAAGAAGCAGAACTGGCATGCACTTGTAAAGATTTGAAAAGTTGTAGAATTTTGCACTAAACCCCACCCACTCATTAATATGTATGACATCAATACCAAAAAACAAATAGGAACCATCTTTGAGGAATGATTAATCAATGTGCCAAACTTGACATGCCACTGATGTATGGTTCACAAGATACCGTGTTTACAAGCTGTTTTAAGTAAAACCACATTATGCCTTGTCCACAATTCATATCAGTGATTTTAAACATTTTTATTAGAAGAGAATTTATACCAACCCTAATACCTTATTTATGCCAAAGAAGATATAAAACAGATATACGGCTATCAAAATATGAGCTTTTGAAGATTTTTACATTTTGCCCCGCCCACTCATCAATCATCAATATGCATGATATCGATACTAAAAACAATAGGGATCATCTATGAGTCCTGATGCATCTATGTGCCAAATATGACATGGCACTGATGTATGGTTCATGAGATACCGTGTTTACAAGCTGTTTTTAGTAAAACCACATTATGCCCCGCCCACAATTCATCAATCATTTTCAACATTTTTATAAGATGAGCATCTACACCAACCCTATACACCTTTTTATGCCGTTGAAGATGCAAAACAGATATATTCTTATCAAAATATGAGCCTTTGAAGATTTTTACATTTTGCCCCGCCTACTTATTAGTATGAATGATATCAATACTATAAATAATAAGAATCATCTATGGGCTATGATGCATCTATATGCCAAATATGACATGGAATAGATGTACTGTACAGGAGATATCGTGTTTACAAGCAAAGCGTAACAGACATACACACATACATACATTTTGGCAGACTGCATAGGTTCCTGATACTGATAATATAGGAACCAAAAATTGCTCAAAATTAACAAGAACACCCTTTAAAAATAGGGCTGTCGTGGCATATTTGTTGGGTATGAATAGTAATAAAGAAAGCAGTGACGTGTCTAAGGGTGCTACTGGGGGCTTTGCCTTCCCCACCTCCCACAATTCTGTGGAAGCCTTAAATATAATTAACTGAAATATCAAATGAACCATGTGTGGCATATTTTGCAATCGTATCGACTGGGCTATCGGTAATTTTGGAACAAACCTTTTACAGTTTGCACCAAAAATCCTCCCATTTTCGACCAAACATCTTTTATTTTGGCACACAAATCTGCACTTTGGGATAAAAAGCTTCAGGCTTTTATCAAAAAATTTAATTTTGGACCAACATTTTAAAGGGCCACAATCTATATAGAACCAAAAACCTTTGGATACGAAGGTGAAGTTCTTATCATCAGAACCATGCGCGCATGAAGGCCATGCTGAATTTTGAAAACATACAATTTTAAAATAAGCCATTATCTTTGCCCACCGCTACATGGAAAAACCATGGGGAATTTTCGGAATTCTCCTTAAATTTACAGGAATTTTTCTTCATTTTAAAGAAATTTTCTTTATTTTAGACAATTTCCTTTAATTTTTGCAAAATTTTCAAAAAATTTAAGGAACTCTCCTTCAATTTTCGGTACCTCTTCTTTATTTTCCAAAAAAATTTGCTGCCTCGTGAAATATTCTTTAATTTCCGAAATTTTTTTTTCAATTTCCAGAAAAATTCCTCACTTTCCAGGAAAGCACTGTCAATTTTGATAAATTTTCAGGAACTGTTGCCAAAATCGAAGAAAATTTCAATTTTATGTAAAACATTTCACAATTTGTCATCAAAATAAAGCATGCATGCAACTGGAAAACCCCTATCGGTGGTGCCTCTAACCCATACGCGCCTCTGTCAGTCTGTCCTCTCTAATCTGAAACCGGCCCTCGGTCAGTTTCCTCAAAAACAAAAGCAAAGAAAGATAACAAAGTGTGTAGGTATTAATTGATTTATCATAGAATAGAATAGATACAATAAATAAAGACGTCAAAAATAATAGATTGGCCCCTGCTAAAAACAAGAAGAAAGAACACCTGCTCCAAATGTTATGTAAATTTAATAACAATCATCGCCATTGATAATATAATCCTAATCCCAAACGTAATAATCAATACACGAAATAATCATCATATCTGAATTTCCACAATCCCTATGCTAAAACAAATGTAAATTTTCCTTCTTTCCCTAGCTGCTCAAAACACTAAAAGATTAAAATGCTTCACCACCAAACCACCATGATTGATATACATTCATCAAGTCTAAACTGTTTCAAAGCTAAACTTATAGCCTACTAAACTTGTTAACTGTTTTTTTCCCTTATACTTGTTACGCTCGGTTGTCGTTCATGTCTAGAAGGATTTTAAGCTGTAAGATTGCAAAGCACCATTGAATGTTCATACAGTAATGTGCGCTATACTATAAGTTTCCATTACCTTTACCTTAACCTATTCAGATTCAGATTCAGGTTGCAAGATTACTTCAGCAGATGGAAAGTGGCATACGTACCCACACTAACAATTTTTTAACTTAGCTGTTGAAGTTTCCGGTTAGACTAGCCTCATTCATTTCAAATTTTAAATAATATCATTCTCCTTTACTATCTCTTTGTGACTCTTCAAAAAAAATTCAGTGTAATAAATTTCTTCTATTATGTTTATGAAACAGTAAAAATATATACCGTTCTTCATATCACGTTTTGGAGATGGCTATTAGAATTTCGGATTGGCACCGGAACTTTTCGTCTGCATTCCTCAATGTTGCCAATTTACATGATTTTTGCGAATAAGAACAACGCCATAAAGTTTTGAATCAGCATTGCTGAAATTCATTGTAGAATCGTAAACATAAAAATACAATCTTCAATAGTGGCTTATTCATGATTTTTATATTGGGGAAGGGGAGTTGAATTGAACGCCACGATATTTAGTGGTGTACTTGAGGTGACACCGAAGGTTTCACTTCGAGCGCAAAGCTGTCGACTTGTCGGCGTGGGGTCCAAGGGTCCGCTTAAGGGCTCCTGGTGGAATCCAGGGGCGAAACCCCGACAGGGTTCCACGGGGCGAAGCCCCCGGAATCTCTCGTAAAATTGACATTTCAAGGGCAAACAAGTATCTTACAAAGCATAGTAAGAAAGTTTATTATACAAGTCAAAATTCATGTCAAAGAGAGCTATAATACACCATATACAAAACACAAAATCATGAAAACGCATACTGTGAAATATAATGTTTTATTGTTCACGTTTGTACGTCGTCACTCTTTAAAAATATGGGTTGCCTAAAAGAAAGGTTTCAATAATTTACTACAAACTTGTGCAAATGTTGTCAAACTTTTAAAATGAGCCTGTTCTGTATCACATGCACTCCGGCACCCACCTCCCTACTCTCTCCTTTCTGTTTCTTTCTCTCTCCTCTCTTTCTGTATTAGTTCATGTATCTAAATACAAAATTGCACAAATGTTTGATATATTATTACCGACGAACCTTTTTCAGAGAAAGTGCCCTTTCGAAATCTAAAAACATGATAAGCACCTGGAATGTCAATGTTTGTTGAACCAAAGAGCTTCTACTGCATCATTCTGAACCAATGGAATTAAATCTAAAACGATGGATAAAAATATTGGGGGGCTCCCCCACCCCTCTCTTCTCCGGCATGGCTACGCCACTGATCTTCAATAAATAACACTTAATTTGAAGCCCATATTCTCTTCATTAAATGAAATTAAACAAATAATTCTCAATTAAAAGATGGTGGATTCCGAGCATGGAGTTTACAATACTAGACCTGTCGCGTTCTGAGGGCCACACAGAAAGAAAAAAAATCAGTTGATACCAAAATTGCTACATGTCACCAGTCCTTTAATTATCTAAAGGCCAGATGTATGCGTGTTCTCAGTGAATCTGAATGATACGTCGAGCGATCATCGTGATCATTACTGTCGTGGTAGAGAACACACAGCGATATCTAAACCACGGGGGCAAGAGAGGCCACTTCCCCTTGCCATAATGTAAGGAGGAGAAGGGGGCAGGAAGTGCACTTTTGAAAGTTGAAGCGGACGCGGCAGGAGGCGCTCTTCTGAAAGTTGAGGGTGGACCGTAGCAGTAGGTGCCCTTTTGAAAGTTATATTAAATTATTCTACTTCATTCTTGAAGTTAAAAATCCACTCACTCACAAATCCTACATAGTACATAGAAGTTATAACATACATTTAGTATTTGACACAATTAAAGCATGTCATTTACCAGAGGTCCGACACTTAGGGTCGTGGTGGGAGGAACATGGCCCCCAATAATTTCTTTGCATTAATTTTTAAAAGTAGGCCTTTTACCTACTGCCAACATTTGTCAAGGTTGGCTCTACAATCTGACAATCTCAAACCCTTTGGCAAGATTTGCCTACCGAGAGTGGGGAAGAGTGTGGCCCCCGGGAGGGTCACAAAATCACGATAAGATACAACACATCACCATACTAAAAATAAATTTGCAAAAAAGGTGGGATGGGGCAAGTGCTCCCATGCTCACCCAAATCCCGCCTATACGCAAACCATATTTATAAGAACCGGGAGCACGTTTCCCGACTTTTACGAAAACTGACAAAATTTTGATGAAAGTGAAAAGTGCCGCTCAATTATTGTCCAAAAAGTGCCCTCAGGTGATTTTCAGGCCCCCCTTCCCCGAGTTCCTTCCGACGCCCCTGAGAACAAAGTACATTAAAAAAAAGTATTGATTAAAGAAGAAAGAAATGACAGTGGAATCCGGGAGAAAGCGAAAAGAAAAGGATCATTTTACATTTCAGGCTGAGTTCCAGCAACCATGAGCTTAGAAAGCTCTCGAAAAATAGAAGGGGTGGGGTGGGGAGGGAGGGGTGACACGTCCCAAGTCTTTTGATAGAATTAGTGAGCCCGAAACAATCAGCGACGTAAAAGGGGCACTTCGTTTTAAAAAGGGAACTTGTGTAATATCTTTTGAAAAGTGTTTGAGGAGCACTTTTTATTTTCAAAATAAGCAGTTTAGTCATTTTTCAGAAAAGGACAAGGTAAGGAGGGGGAAGGGAGGGGAGAAGGGGGGAGGGGGCTTGCGTCGTGCTCCCTGGCGCTGGTTCCTACACCTATATGAACCCGACCATAAGCCTTGGACCAACGTGGAGGATCAAAAATACGATATATTCCAACGTTTGTGATTGGTCCTTGAATAACGCGCCGGAAGTATGAAACTTAACTTTCTGTTTTGCATGCATGTACAAACATGCATTCCTGTTTAAAAAACTGTTTAAAAAAGCTAAGACTAATCAACAAGCCAATGACTGGACTACCTATAAAAGCTTTAGAAAGGCTGTTCATAAAAACCTCAAAGAAGCTAGAAACACCTTCATCTGGGATAAACTTAAAAACTCACTTAATGAAAACCCAAAGGCATTCTGGTCCTATATCAAAAGATTAAGAAGTAACTCTGTAGGTGTGTCTGATCTACTAAATAACGGTAAACTCTGCAGTGACAGTAAAACTAAAGCTAACATTCTAAATGACCAGTTTTTCAGTGTTTTTACAGAAGAAAACACCTCCCAAATTCCTGTAACTAAACCACTTACCAACAGCAAAATAAAACAACTTATAATTACCCCAGAAGGTGTCAAAAAGCAACTGCATAACCTAGACCCCAACAAAGCCTCAGGTCCTGACCAAATACCACCATGGTTTCTAAAAGCACATGCTGATGACCTTTATGAAATTCTAACTGATCTCTTTCAAACCTCTGTCGATAATGGTACTATCCCTAACAAAAGGAAAGCATAATATCTTAGTAGTATAGAGGGTGCAGGATCACCCCCCCCCAGGATCGGACCTTGAGGATCAGCCCCAGGATCGGACCTTGAGGATCAGCCCCAGGATCGGACCTTGAGGATCAGCCCCAGGATCGGACCTTGAGGATCAGCCCCAGGATCGGACCTTGAGGATCAGCCCCAGGATCGGACCTTGAGGATCAGCCCCAGGATCGGACCTTGAGGATCACCCCCAGGATCAGCCCCTCGAGGATCACCCCTCTAGGATCAACCCCAGGATCACCCCTTGAAGATCTACCGTCCAGGATCACCCCTCCAAGATTACCCCTCCAAGATTACCTCTCCAGGATCGGACCTTGAGGATCAACCCCTCCAAGATCACCCCTTGAAGATCTAAGGTCCAGGATCAGCCCCTCGAGGATCACCCCTCTAGGATCAACCCCTCCAAGATCACCCCTTGAAGATCTACCGTCCAGGATCACCCCTCCAAGATTACCCCTCCAAGATTACCTCCCCAGGATCGGACCTTGAGGATCAACCCCTCCAAGATTACCCCTTGAAGATCTACCGTCCAGGATCACCCCTCCAAGATTACCCCTCTAGGATTACCTCTCCAAGATTACCCCTTAAGGATTACCCCCAAGATTACCCCTCCAAGATCAGCCCTTAAGATCACCCTTCAGGATCGCCCTTAAGATTACCCCTTCAGGATCACTCCTTCAGGATCGCTTATACCATCAGGGTTATTCGATAGAAAAAATTAAAATCAAGGAAATTGAAAAGAATAAAAAGAACACTGATTTTATGTGGTGGTAATGTATATTCTATGACACACTCAGAAAAATGATAAATACAACAACAATGGAATTCCAAGCAACATTAATCTTTTAAGATACATTTTACAGTCTCCTTTCTTTTGATCATGCATCCAAGCTTTCCAATCACACGATTTTTGCCATATCAGCGGCATCACAGCATGCAAAAGTTCATTAAAGAGTTTTTCATTGGTATCTGCTAGCCAGTGTTGTCGACACAAATCTGCAATAAAGAGTGAAAGGATGATGATTTGGTATGGACTGACATTTCACTATGCCCCAAAGCTTGTTTTGCTGCAGTCACTTTTAATCGCATCTTTAGGTTTAGAGTCAATTTATCTGGTTTCTTCATTATTTAATGGTTTTACAACTTCAGGTAGCCTTTTAACCCACTCTAACGAGTCGGAGCCACGAGGCGACTCAATGCAATGCCCACATGGAGGCTCGCCATTTCCTTAGCATACTTATGAAAGAATAAGCGTTTAGCTAAAGTTCTATTAAATCGCTCTGCAATCGCTTACGATCTATGGTCCCCAACTTCACCCCTCTGAATATTAACATTGTGGTTTTTCATTAAAGTGTTAACACTAGCCATAAAATCTTTCCGTGGGTCAACCTTCTTGATTATTTTTAGAAAGACCAACAGCCCCCTTTTGTAGATTTTCTTAAAAGCATTAGCTACTTGAACTGCTGTTTTATCAGTAAGGGATTCAGCTTCCTTGTACCTGTTCGCCACATCGACGACTGTAAGTACATATTTGTAGGTTTTTCTACCAATTGTATCATGTGGCAAAAATAACAGATCGGCTTCATGCAAGTCATTAAGTTTTGCGCTGTTACTATTCACACTCGTTGACCGTGGAATATATTTTAAAGGAGCTCTATATATTTGCCACAAAGCTTGTTTTGTTGAATATTCCTTAGCGACTTTATCTGTAACTCTTGCTTGTTTAGCTAGTTTCTTTATTGCGGCATCTCCTTTCCACTTTCCAGTACTGCTATAGTAAATGTTTCTTAATTTGTTTTTTTGTTGTGTGATCTATTCTCTTTACTTTTTACAGACGTATTTTTAATTCCGAGTGTATGTATGGAGGAGGGTGAATTTCCTTTCCTAGAACAATCTCAGTTTGTAATTTTAAGCTGTAAGTTTTTGTAGAATTTCTTCTATTTTTTTACATTTTATCCTTTTCAATTAATTTTTCTTTTTGTGATTTTAGTAATTGAGTAGTCCTGTTTTTGGTAGCCAAGTTATGCCTAATCTCTTCCTTCATTGCAGAAAACTTGTCAGATTCTCTCAAAGTTAATTCAATTCTTCTTGGCTTATAACACCATCTTGTAAGGCTTCTGAAATATAACTTGATATAGTATTCAGTTTAGAAATAGCTAGAACCTTAATCTCATTATGCTTTTGGCTTTCTTTATTAATTTTCGCGAAAAGTATTTAGAGAACATTACTCCGATGTCACAACTAAATGCAAACCCTTTTCAAAATGATAAATATAGGCACTGTTACAACACCTGATAAAGACACGATTCCAATTGAACCGCTAGCAATGGCTGCCACTTCTGCAGCATATTCTGCATAGTCTAATATATTAATAATTGTTTTTATAATTTGTATGTAATGACTAGCCTTGATTTTTCTTTTCAATCTCCTTTTGAATGTTTTTAATTGTTTGCAACCTGTATGCGTTTACGTTAGTGGGATTTTCTGGCAATTAAGGATAAATATTTGGATAATCTGGTTTTTTTTTTCATAATTTATTTTTCAATATATTTCAATTTCATAGCAAATATATTCTACGCCTCCAATAAATTTACAATTTGTTTTCTTAGCACACACACCGCATTAAAAGTATGTAGGAGTATCAAAATCAAATGCTTTATATTTTATTCCATCAGCACTAAGAAACACCATTGATTTAATTCATAATTTCCAGCCCCCGTACTGCACGCGCGATTAGTGCCCTTAATTCTAAATCCAAAAGTAGTAATACTTCCTCTGTAAGCCAAGACACGTTTCTGCATAAATCTTGGTTGCTTATATGCTCCATTCCATTCAATAGTTATATAATCATCTTCGTATGAATTAGTTTTATCATTTTCGGAGTTTGATATTTTTCCTGTACTTATCTCTCCATATTTTTTGTTTAAAGTATTTCAGTATTTACATATGTATTTAGTTCTGCCATTTTGTCATTGCCAAATTCTGGACCAAAGATACTCATTTTATTTACATATATAAAAATTATGTTATTTCCAAAGTTAATATTACGGTAGACCGTAGTTGTTGATTTCTTGTCCTTTGGAATCTTTTATACTGAACTTAAATTCACTAATTAGGCCTGGTATCAAAGGTTTTCCTTTGAGAACGCTGCTATAGAAATCAATATGCATACTACTCCCAAAAAGGTGTATCACCAGCAGGAATAATTTCTAAAAGATTTGAGGATTTTCCAAAAGTTATCACTTGCGGAAATTTGATCGCAGTGTATATAAATAGTTTCAAATGATTGAAAACTGATCATTTCCTTCCAATGTGTTTTCCATCTGCCAACCATCTATAATCCATACTAAATAAATCTGTTAATTAGATTTCTCTGGTGGAATCATGAAGGCTACTCGTTCTGTTTATCTGTTTACGTTAATTTTCATCCATGGAACTTGTCTGGTTATTATGTTATAAAGCTGCAGAATGTTATAAAGGCCAGCTTCTAATAGTATTTCCGTAATTTCTCCCTTTGGAACATTATAATACCCTACCCAATATATAACTGATTTTACGATTATGGAACCCTCTTTGAATTTCGATTGCCAATAGGTTGCTCTAATATTATTGGTTAATCAAAAGTTTTTATTTCAAATGTATAATGCATTTTTATTTTATATCAAAAAGATAAATTACATTATTTCCAATATAATTTCGAGGAATTTTTCAAAAATAAATAAAGTAAACACCGTATATAAACCTGGAGTTAGTGAAACAGAATTTACACAGCAGGGTATAAGTATAGTAATATACATATCTGATAGTAAGAGTTTCCGTGCTACTTTTCCGAATATTTTTGAGAAATACAAGTCACCTCATGTTACATCTGATAAAATTGTTAATTTGTGGAAACGTCAGCCAATGAGCTTTTGGCAAAATCAATTAAATTGTGTTACACGGATGGCGACAACGGGTTTGGGATATCTTATGTACATCTAAATCATGATAATCCTTTAATCAAAACTGTTTATAGATTTCAGATTATTAAAAGAAATGGGCTGTCCTACTCCATTTCAAAATTATTGGTAGGTTTTCGAGAACAAGATAGATATCTCTGCCTATAAAAATATATGTGGACAGTTTCGTGTTTCACCCCATTCCATGTGGAACAACACGAAGATAATTACAGCAATGGGTAGGGAACTGCTTACCATTATGATGGTGGTAAGTCACTCCAGTGCCTGACAATGATTATGATAATTCTAGCTTAAACAACCCGTATGATAAATGGAATGAATATACGACTGCTACAGAGATGAGTTTTGGTGATCATCCATTTAAGTATACTGTTGCATATATAGCTCAAGAGTGTAAGTAGTGCTTAGAAAGGATTTATTTTCGATAAAGGTAAATAAATATACGATGGGGATGAGGAGATGTATCATGTCATCGGAGGATCTGATGGATTTATAGATATCGGCGTAGAAAGGATCAATGATTCTATCCGAACATATATTTATGCGAGGAGCCCAAGTTCAGACAAAAACAAGCATGCTCGCTCCAGGGACCGGAACTGATGCGCGACGACAATTTCTGAATATTGTTGAAGATTGTATTACCTCACCTGTTGATTTACAAGGCAGCATAGATCGCTATGAAGATTGTTTGCAATATGCACGAAGTAGTCTAAACTTCATGCTTGGGGAAGACCTGTACCTTATAACTTCGGATATGAATCTACGCATTGGAAAATACGAAGGCTATAATAACAACAACAATCAAATAGCGGAATTATCAGAGATGAAGGCAATTAGTTTAGGTTTTATCCCACATGTTAATTCTGAACAGCGACGCGGATGATCGGGGATCAGGGGACTCGAGGAGCCATAGTCGTGCCAGTGCCCGCCCCGGAGCCTCGCGACTCAAGGGAGCCGGCAGGTGACTCAGCCTCGCGACCAAAGGGAGAGGGCAAGTGACTCGAGGGAACCGGCAGGCGACTCAAGCGAACCGGCAGGCATGCAGTAAATCGTGAAAATGAAAAAGGTAGCCCTAATTGTTGGAATTCTAACCATCGCTGGAATTGGTTATATGCTTTATGAGGTACTAAGATGATACTTCTTTTTGTAGATACATACAAATCAAAAACCCTACACCCAGTAACGAGAGTCCAGACATGTTCAGCTAGTCATCCAACAGAACCGCTTAGCTGATGAAATAAGCACGATGCCGCGGCTCCGATGATGCTCGGAAGCACCTTTAACGCCCTTACTCCTAATTTTTTGAAAATATCTCAAAGATGTTTTAATTGATCTTTTATCCATTGTTTTACATTTGTATCTGGTGTGGGCTCTGGACTGGGCCTGGGTGCAGGCTCCGGACTAGGAGTACCACCGCGAATGCCAGCAATAATAGATGTGACAATGGTGCGTATAGCTTCCAAAGCAAATAAAATACTAACAATGGTGAAGAAGCCTTGTTCACTAAACAACGTTGTTATTTTCTCTCTCAATGTAGTATCATCTTGTGTTATTCTGGTAATAGTTTCTTTTATTCGATTCATTTGACTTCCTACAGTTGTACTGTTTTGGCTAGCAATTTCCAGTCTTGCATTTCTCTGAGCATTTAGGTTTCGGAACCTATCTCTTATCTATTTCTGTATCTCTTCGTCCCCAGTCCTTTCATATTTAGCGAAATTTTTTCAACGCTCTTCAAGAATTTCATTATCTAAACTAATCAACTTGCCTAGATTATTTACTTGTTCTCCTCTTGTCCAAGTTAAAGCTTCATCTAATGCTAACAGCTCACAAAGGAAGCCCTTCAGTTTGAATTGATGCTTCTTTTACACCTATAAGTTCAATTAATTTTTCTATTATCTGTTCAACAGTATGAGCAGTTTGTGGCAAATCATGCATGGGTATTTCTTCTGGTTGTGTGTGGACTAATGGTTGGCTTATGTTGTTAATCTCCGCTCGAACCTTTGGATTAATCTTGGTGGTGGGTTGGTAATCGGTAATCTTTAGATCACCTTTTATGATGTCAGTGCCGTATTTTCCCTTCAACGTACTTAGTGATAACAATTTTGAGGAGTCATTTTTATAGGTAGGTTTATAGGTAAGAAATAAAATTTTCCACCATCATATGTAAATTTTCCATATGCAATAAAAGTTGGTTTCAGTTTATAATTTACTTCAACAGAATTATAAAATGCATCTACTTTGGTTTTGATAATTCAATTTGTTTTACTGATAAACTCTGCATATCAAGTCGTTCTTGATATTCTCTTGAAGTATTTAGGAGTCTACCAAGATCGCTTTCTTTATCAAAGGTATAGTCCTCATGATACTCAAAATCATAAAAATCTTTTAACTCTGGAGTAGAATCTTCTAATTCAATTCCTTCTTCCATAATTTATAAATTTTTAATTACATTTTTACAAATAAAAGTGTCTGAAACACTTTTATTTGGACACAGAAATTGAATCCTTATCGGAAAATGAAAAATCATTTGGCCATTGAAGGCACAAGGCAAACTGTTGTAATCACAAATAATCCAGGTACAATTGATTTGAATCAACTATTAACGGTGCAGTTTCCAATTTTAGGCTCTGATGATGTTATAGTGCCGGGAACCACAAAATTATCACTCTCTTTAACCTCAGAAAATGACAATAATAGAACCATTGTCAAAAATATAGGAAGAGCCATTGTTAAAAAAAATTGCCATAAAGTTCGTAGGTAACGAAGAATAACACAAGATGATACTACATTGAGAGAGAAAATAACAACGTTGTTTAGTGAACAAGGCTTCTTCACCATTGTTAGTATTTTATTTGCTTTGGCTTTAGCTATACGCACCATTGTCACATCTATTATTGCTGGCATTCGCGGTGGTACTCCTAGTCCGGAGCCTGCACCCAGGCCCAGTCCAGAGCCCACACCAGATACAAATGTAAAACAATGGATAAAAGATCAATTAAAACATCTTTGAGATATTTTCAAAAAATTAGGAGTAAGGGCGTTAAAGGTGCTTCCGAGCATCATCGGAGCCGCGGCATCGTGCTTATTTCATCAGCTAAGCGGTTCTGTTGGATGACTAGCTGAACATGTCTGGACTCTCGTTACTGGGTGTAGGGTTTTTGATTTGTATGTATCTACAAAAAGAAGTATCATCTTAGTACCTCATAAAGCATATAACCAATTCCAGCGATGGTTAGAATTCCAACAATTAGGGCTACCTTTTTCATTTTCACGATTTACTGCATGCCTGCCGGTTCGCTTGAGTCGTCTGCCGGTTCCCTCGAGTCACTTGTCCTCTCCCTTTGGTCGCGAGGCTCCGGGGCGGGCACTGGCACGACTATGGCTCCCTCGAGTCCCCCGATCCCCCGATCATCCGCGTCGCTGTTCAGAATTAACATGTGGGATAAAACCTAAACTAATTGCCTTCATCTCTGATAATTCCGCTATTTGATTGTTGTTGTTATTATAGCCTTCGTATTTTCCAATGCGTAGATTCATATCCGAAGTTATAAGGTACAGGTCTTCCCCAAGCATGAAGTTTAGACTACTTCGTGCATATTGCAAACAATCTTCATAGCGATCTATGCTGCCTTGTAAATCAACAGGTGAGGTAATACAATCTTCAACAATATTCAGAAATTGTCGTCGCGCATCAGTTCCGGTCCCTGGAGCGAGCATGCTTGTTTTTGTCTGAACTTGGGCTCCTCGCATAAATATATGTTCGGATAGAATCATTGATCCTTTCTACGCCGATATCTATAAATCCATCAGATCCTCCGATGACATGATACATCTCCTCATCCCCATCGTATATTTATTTACCTTTATCGAAAATAAATCCTTTCTAAGCACTACTTACACTCTTGAGCTATATATGCAACAGTATACTTAAATGGATGATCACCAAAACTCATCTCTGTAGCAGTCGTATATTCATTCCATTTATCATACGGGTTGTTTAAGCTAGAATTATCATAATCATTGTCAGGCACTGGAGTGACTTACCACCATCATAATGGTAAGCAGTTCCCTACCCATTGCTGTAATTATCTTCGTGTTGTTCCACATGGAATGGGGTGAAACACGAAACTGTCCACATATATTTTTATAGGCAGAGATATCTATCTTGTTCTCGAAAACCTACCAATAATTTTGAAATGGAGTAGGACAGCCCATTTCTTTTAATAATCTGAAATCTATAAACAGTTTTGATTAAAGGATTATCATGATTTAGATGTACATAAGATATCCCAAACCCGTTGTCGCCATCCGTGTAACACAATTTAATTGATTTTGCCAAAAGCTCATTGGCTGACGTTTCCACAAATTAACAATTTTATCAGATGTAACATGAGGTGACTTGTATTTCTCAAAAATATTCGGAAAAGTAGCGGAAACTCTTACTATCAGATATGTATATTACTATACTTATACCCTGCTGTGTAAATTCTGTTTCACTAACTCCAGGTTTATATACGGTGTTTACTTTATTTATTTTTGAAAAATTCCTCGAAATTATATTGGAAATAATGTAATTTATCTTTTGATATAAAATAAAAATGCATTATACATTTGAAATAAAAACTTTTGATTAACCAATAATATTAGAGCAACCTATTGGCAATCGAAATTCAAAGAGGGTTCCATAATCGTAAAATCAGTTATATATTGGGTAGGGTATTATAATGTTCCAAAGGGAGAAATTACGGAAATACTATTAGAAGCTGGCCTTTATAACATTCTGCAGCTTTATAACATAATAACCAGACAAGTTCCATGGATGAAAATTAACGTAAACAGATAAACAGAACGAGTAGCCTTCATGATTCCACCAGAGAAATCTAATTAACAGATTTATTTAGTATGAATTATAGATGGTTGGCAGATGGAAAACACATTGGAAGGAAATGATCAGTTTTCAATCATTTGAAACTATTTATATACACTGCGATCAAATTTCCGCAAGTGATAACTTTTGGAAAATCCTCAAATCTTTTAGAAATTATTCCTGCTGGTGATACACCTTTTGGGAGTAGTATGCATATTGATTTCTATAGCAGCGTTCTCAAAGGAAAACCTTTGATACCAGGCCTAATTAGTGAATTTAAGTTCAGTATAAAAGATTCCAAAGGACAAGAAATCAACAACTACGGTCTACCCGTAATATTAACTTTGGAAATAACATAATTTTTATATATGTAAATAAAATGAGTATCTTTGGTCCAGAATTTGGCAATGACAAAATGGCAGAACTAAATACATATGTAAATACTGAAATACTTTAAACAAAAAATATGGAGAGATAAGTACAGGAAAATATCAAACTCCGAAAATGATAAAACTAATTCATACGAAGATGATTATATAACTATTGAATGGAATGGAGCATATAAGCAACCAAGATTTATGCAGAAACGTGTCTTGGCTTACAGAGGAAGTATTACTACTTTTGGATTTAGAATTAAGGGCACTAATCGCGCGTGCAGTACGGGGGCTGGAAATTATGAATTAAATCAATGGTGTTTCTTAGTGCTGATGGAATAAAATATAAAGCATTTGATTTTGATACTCCTACATACTTTTAATGCGGTGTGTGTGCTAAGAAAACAAATTGTAAATTTATTGGAGGCGTAGAATATATTTGCTACGAAATTGAAATATATTGAAAAATAAATTATGAAAGAAAAAAACCAGATTATCCAAATATTTATCCTTAATTGCCAGAAAATCCCACTAACGTAAACGCATACAGGTTGCAAACAATTAAAAACATTCAAAAGGAGATTGAAAAGAAAAATCAAGGCTAGTCATTACATACAAATTATAAAAACAATTATTAATATATTAGACTATGCAGAATATGCTGCAGAAGTGGCAGCCATTGCTAGCGGTTCAATTGGAATCGTGTCTTTATCAGGTGTTGTAACAGTGCCTATATTTATCATTTTGAAAAGGGTTTGCATTTAGTTGTGACATCGGAGTAATGTTCTCTAAATACTTTTCGCGAAAATTAATAAAGAAAGCCAAAAAGCATAATGAGATTAAGGTTCTAGCTATTTCTAAACTGAATACTATATCAAGTTATATTTCAGAAGCCTTACAAGATGGTGTTATAAGCCAAGAAGAATTCGAATTAACTTTGAGAGAATCTGACAAGTTTTCTGCAATGAAGGAAGAGATTAGGCATAACTTGCTGCAAAAACAGGACTACTCAATTACTAAAATCACAAAAAGAAAAATTAATTGAAAAGGATAAAAATGTAAAAAAATAGAAGAAATTCTACAAAACTTACAGCTTAAAATTACAAACTGAGATTGTTCTAGGAAAGGAAATTCACCCTCCTCCATACATACACTCGGAATTAAAAATACGTCTGTAAAAAGTAAAGAGAATAGATCACACAACAAAAAAACAAATTAAGAAACATTTACTATAGCAGTACTGGAAAGTGGAAAGGAGATGCCGCAATAAAGAAACTAGCTAAACAAGCAAGAGTTACAGATAAAGTCGCTAAGGAATATTCAACAAAACAAGCTTTGTGGCAAATATATAGAGCTCCTTTAAAATATATTCCACGGTCAACGAGTGTGAATAGTAACAGCGCAAAACTTAATGACTTGCATGAAGCCGATCTGTTATTTTTGCCACATGATACAATTGGTAGAAAAACCTACAAATATGTACTTACAGTCGTCGATGTGGCGAACAGGTACAAGGAAGCTGAATCCCTTACTGATAAAACAGCAGTTCAAGTAGCTAATGCTTTTAAGAAAATCTACAAAAGGGGGCTGTTGGTCTTTCTAAAAATAATCAAGAAGGTTGACCCACGGAAAGATTTTATGGCTAGTGTTAACACTTTAATGAAAAACCACAATGTTAATATTCAGAGGGGTGAAGTTGGGGACCATAGATCGTAAGCGATTGCAGAGCGATTTAATAGAACTTTAGCTAAACGCTTATTCTTTCATAAGTATGCTAAGGAAATGGCGAGCCTCCATGTGGGCATTGCATTGAGTCGCCTCGTGGCTCCGACTCGTTAGAGTGGGTTAAAAGGCTACCTGAAGTTGTAAAACCATTAAATAATGAAGAAACCAGATAAATTGACTCTAAACCTAAAGATGCGATTAAAAGTGACTGCAGCAAAACAAGCTTTGGGGCATAGTGAATATGTCAGTCCATACCAAATCATCATCCTTTCACTCTTTATTGCAGATTTGTGTCGACAACACTGGCTAGCAGATACCAATGAAAAACTCTTTAATGAACTTTTGCATGCTGTGATGCCGCTGATATGGCAAAAATCGTGTGATTGGAAAGCTTGGATGCATGATCAAAAGAAAGGAAACTGTAAAATGTATCTTAAAAGATTAATGTTGCTTGGAATTCCATTGTTGTTGTATTTATCATTTTTCTGAGTGTGTCATAGAATATACATTACCACCACATAAAATCAGTGTTCTTTTTATTCTTTTCAATTTCCTTGATTTTAATTTTTTCTATCGAATAACCCTGATGGTATAAGCGATCCTGAAGGAGTGATCCTGAAGGGGTAATCTTAAGGGCGATCCTGAAGGAGTGATCCTGAAGGGGTAATCTTAAGGGCTGATCTTGGAGGGGTAATCTTGGAGGGGTAATCCTTAAGGGGTAATCTTGGAGAGGTAATCCTAGAGGGGTAATCTTGGAGGGGTGATCCTGGACGGTAGATCTTCAAGGGGTAATCTTGGAGGGGTTGATCCTCAAGGTCCGATCCTGGGGAGGTAATCTTGGAGGGGTAATCTTGGAGGGGTGATCCTGGACGGTAGATCTTCAAGGGGTGATCTTGGAGGGGTTGATCCTAGAGGGGTGATCCTCGAGGGGCTGATCCTGGACCTTAGATCTTCAAGGGGTGATCTTGGAGGGTTGATCCTCAAGGTCCGATCCTGGAGAGGTAATCTTGGAGGGGTAATCTTGGAGGGGTGATCCTGGACGGTAGATCTTCAAGGGGTGATCCTGGGGTTGATCCTAGAGGGGTGATCCTCGAGGGGCTGATCCTGGGGGTGATCCTCAAGGTCCGATCCTGGGGCTGATCCTCAAGGTCCGATCCTGGGGCTGATCCTCAAGGTCCGATCCTGGGGCTGATCCTCAAGGTCCGATCCTGGGGCTGATCCTCAAGGTCCGATCCTGGGGCTGATCCTCAAGGTCCGATCCTGGGGCTGATCCTCAAGGTCCGATCCTGGGGGGGGGTGATCCTGCACCCTCTATACTACTTATCTTAACTGATTTACAACATGGCTTCCGTGCAAAAAGATCGACTGAAACACAACTCCTCTTAACAATAAATGATATCTCTAAACAAATTGACCAAAACAGTAACGTCTCTATGGCTATTCTTGACTTCTCAAAAGCCTTTGATAAAGTCCCCCACCAGCGCCTGTTACCCAAACTTTCCGCCTATGGCATTGATGGAAATCTTCTGGCCTGGTTTGCATCATTCCTCAACAACCGCATCCAGCGTGTAGTTTGCGATGGTGAAATCTCTGATTCTAAACAGGTTTTATCCGGTGTACCACAAGGTACTGTCTTGGGTCCATTACTTTTCCTCTTATATGTAAATGACATCCCTGATAATATAAACAGCACAATCAGACTGTTTGCTGATGACTGCCTTGTGTACAGAACAATTGATAACCCCTCTG
>JAIGNY010000758.1:0-140000 GCA_020152595.1 Chiridota heheva | reverse complement strand
ATTTGCATGGTGGGTGTGGCTTTTGAATAAATATCATGGAACAAATATTTCATGATAGGCCTATGCAATGACATGACAGTTAATACCAATTTTTCAAATCAATCAGCTTATGAAAAAAATAGAATTGGAACCACAAAACCTTTCGGTTCTGATTACTAGTTAGGCCCTAGCAGTCATTCAGGCCATTTTTGAAGTTGAACATTAGGGACCAAGGTTTGCATTAGCAAAGATTCTCGCTATTTAACATTAGTGAGAATCCTGCAATCAGTTGTCACAATCCTGCCAAAATTAGAAGCAGTGCGGGATGGTCGCACACAGCTACCGAGAGGTGCTGGCTTAAGACAAGTGTTTAACTCCGTGCTAAGCAATCAGTGAAAATTTAGGCCTCGAGTTAACGATATGAATTTTAGCAATTAGAAATGAAATCTCTTTGCCCCAAAGATAACCCAAATAAACTGTAAGCTTCTTTGAATTGCACACATGTCGCACGATATTCCTCGCCAATTGCATTTTCATTTTCGTAACAAAACAATCTTAAGTATTTGACCGCATTGAATCAAAAGTTTTTCAAGCCGTCAAAAAATTTCCGGGTTTAGCCTCATCTGGGAACTTCATTTCAATTCTGGAATGTTCTGAGCAATATATGAGGGGGCTTTCACGAAACTATTTACAGTCAGTTTCTTAAACATGGTAGCTGCCAGTAATAAGGACTCAGCCATGTATAACGATGGCAATGTGCAATTGAAGGTATGGGAATTTGCGTAGATTGCTGAGGAGGGTTAAGGGGTGTTTATGAGGTAGCTGAATAAGTATCAGGTATTGTGGCACTAAAAAGCTTGGTTATGATATGTGTAGCACAGCATGTTACTAGGTGTCTGGGGGCTTATTTGGCATTTCAAAATCGTGCACACACACATTAAAGAAAATGTCAACATTTGGCCTTCAACATGTGTCCACAAAATTTCCGCAAAATTGTTTTTGATATCAAAACTGTATGTATTTCATCTAAAAAATTGATAAAGTCGAAGTTGTCTACTAGTGTTCCACAAAGAATATGATATTAAAAGTCTTCTGTAAAATCATGAAATTTTCCCTCTAAAAATTAAAAAATGAGCCATAAATGATGCGCATTATTCAATTAAATTCAAACCCAATAAGACATCAAAACACAAGCATACAAGGTGATGGCCTGCGTACTTGTTTGGGCATTTGTTCATGACTTTACTCGAGAACACTCACGCATTTAAGCGTACAGTATACGTACACGGGGTAGAGTGTACAGATTTCGCTTGAGCCTGTTCGAAATACACACTGATCCCTAACCACCATTCCATTTCTGAGGCCATGAACAACTAAATAGCAAAGTACTGTAAGTGTGGAGAAGGCTCATTACCTCTGGAATTTGGCTTTGTAAACTAATGCATATGGTAATTGTTTTCTCAGACTAACTGAGTTGCTATCTCATGAAAATTAGGTTTTGAAAGTTTAAGAAGGTGTATAAATTTTCGCATAGAGTAAATTAAGCTTGCATGGTTTTGCTCCGACGTGAAACCGGTTGGTTTCCAAAGCAAAAACTGGTTTTAACCAGAAAACCGGTTTTGCACCCATAATGTTAATAAGCCCTGAACATAAAGTGCATTACAGTCACTACATGCACTGTTATATGATAGCAGCTAACGATGTTTGTATCACAGTATTTTCTGTAAATAATGTTAAAAATGATAACGGAGGCAATGGTAAATAAGATGTATTAATAAACTTTAATGTTGTTTGCATGCAAATTGATTTTAATACCCCATTTGCCCCTCAAATGAAGCCCATTTCCCCCTCTTTGTCAGTCTAGATCCGAAAGGCATTAAAAGGCCAGAAATTTTATTGAAGGGGGAAGGGGAGGGTGGTGTGTGTGAAGGAATATTTCCAGTGAAACCGGTTGGTTTCCAAAGCAAAAACTGTGGGACATGGGATGCCACATGGGACATGGGATGCCCATGGAACATGGGATGCCACGTGGGACATGGGATGCCACGTGGGATATGGGATGCCATGTGGGACATGGGATGCCATGTGGGACATGGGATGCCATGTGGAACATGGGATGCCATGCGGGACACAGGATGCCACGCGGGTCACGAGATGCTACGCGGGTCACGGGATGCCACGCTGGTCACGGGATGCCACGCGGGTCAGTGGATGCCACGCGGGGCACCGGATGCCACGCGGGGCAGTGGATGCCACGCGGGGCATGGGATGCCACGCTTGGCACCGGATGCCACGCGGGGCATGGGATGCCATGTGGAACTTAGTGTGAGATACCATTTCTATAATTGGCCAGGTCAAATGATATGGGTGTCAATTTGCATGGACATATGAACCATGAGAGTATTAACCGTTTTAGTTTGTAATTTGTGTTACTTGTAAAAGATACATACATTACTAATTGTAAACGAGAAAATAAAAAATAAATGCCAGGCGAGACTTAATAACATCAAATTTCTAGTTTAGATGTAGACTGAATTAATTAACAAATCATCCATACCTATTATTCCATACCAGATCTCCCTTTTAACACAAATTGTAAAGGATGTAAAGTACAATATCATAAAATATTTGATGAAAAACAAGGTAATTTGTATATTGCACATGATAAGTGGAATTCGATATTGAAAATGTTTTAAACAATGAAGATTGGAAAAATATTAACATAACTCCATTCAAAATTACCACAGATTCAAAACAAGGCTTTTCAGTAATATAAGATCTACGTGTAGATATAATTTCAACAACTAATGAGATTGCTTCAAAGATCGAGCTTATAGATAATAGATGTTGTACTTTTTGAAATTAGTCTACTCAAAGTATTACTCATCCCCGTTGTAGTTGCTCTGCTGTGCTTGATTTTTATAATCAGCTGATTGCGAAAAATCATGATAGTGTATGAATTGTTGCAATGTTTTCAACGACAAAATGTCGTAGTTGTACAAAATTGTCAGATGAACAAAAACTGGAATAGTCAGTGACCTAAATTTCAATCACCCCTTAAATTTCATCCACTATGACATTCATACCAATTTAGGCCTACCCACCTTACATGTAGTCTAGCAAAGTCTAATTGACAAAGTTGTTACCCAAGTAGGAAAACCTTGCGAATGGCGCGAACTTCATTCGCGAGATCGCGAGACCGCCTTACATCTCAGCGGGGACAAATTAATCATAAAATGAAATTTAAAAATGTGAACAATTGTTTCCACAACATAAATTACATGCATCTTGCAGGCTAAAAAGCATAAAAAAAATCCTCAAATTTCCTTGGGGCTTTAGCCCCATGGAACCCTAACAAGGTGTCGTTATGGCTTTACAACTAATGGTAATGACATCCATTATTTCTTTGTGTTTGTGGGAACAGTTGCAAGGTATTTCAACCCTGGTTTTAACAATTACCAATTATTAATTGAATTCCATTTTTACTAATTAGACGCTTCATATTTTGATTATGTATTTTTGAATTAATATTGATCGCAGTTTATGTCGACCATTATCAACAATCATAAATAGTATATTTAACATCTGCTGGGTAATATAATAAGGCAGATTTAATATCACGCTCTTTTTAAGACAATCATTTTTTAAGCATAAAAATAATTGCAGTTCTTTAAGTGTGGAGGTACTGTAATTTGACTCACCATATTACTGCAGTTGATTGATGGATGATGAGATGGTGATATTTTGAAAAGGAGTGGAAGCTGTGTGAAAAAAATTATGAAATATTTGCAGTGGTGTTGAAATTAATACCTGAAATTTTGATATATAGCAAAGGTTGTTTTGCTATCTTTTTTTTTTATCTATGATTGCAATAAAATCTTTTGAATGAACATATCAAATAAACATTTTGTTTCCCTAGAATATGAATGAAGTTGAAGTGACTGTCCTATTCTTTGCTAAAAGTCGAGACCTAACAAAGACATCTTCCGTTCGGAAGAAGTTTGAGAAGAACACCTCTCCAGAGAAAATCTTCCGTTCTTTGATTGAATGTTATCCCTCGTAAGTGATAAAATATCAAATAGGTTTGACATACATGTTATTTAAAGTCTTATTCCTGTGGTTAAACTTGTGCATTTTGTATGATAGATTATAATAAAAGAAACCTAATTGTGAAAAATAACTTATCATGTTCAATTTAGAAGATGCTGATTTTCCACAAGTCCCACAAGTGTCTTCAAAGTGACTAATGTAGTAGTTATTTAATACATCCGCTAACGAAGTCGGATGGAGGTAGGTTTTTGCATGCTTTTGTCTGTTAAAAAACTGCTTTAGGAATAAGTTATTAAAATTTGAGACATATTGGAACAGGGCAAGGGCCCAAATGGAGGGGTGGGGATGTATCAGGGTGAGATCTGTCAATACATATAGTTGAAACTTTCCAATTGTATGTACTTAACAATACATTTATGCCAGAAAAGAAAGCAAAACAATCAATTTTCTGGACTTTAAGAAAGTCAGATGGAACATGAATCTTGGCTGAATAGAACTCAAACAATGAATGCTGAGCCTGAATAAAACTGAATACAATGAAATCAATGATCAGAGGGTAGATCCTGAAGTGTTTAGAATGCAAATGGCAGTACAGATCAACATTGAGAAAGAGATTGTCTTGGGATATAACTTGGTGGGCCTTGGAATTCTGAGATAGATTATATTGGGGACGGGGAATGAACAGGAGTGGAGGTATGCGCTCTACAGTGTGCTAAAATTAAAGTTCAATATTGTAATGTCATACAGGCACTTTTATGACAATTTTTAGATATTTCTTTGAAAATTGATTAATTCTTATTAAGCCTAGTGAGCATGCAAACTATATAATGATGATTTCGCCCATCCGGCCATTCAAAGTTTTGCCTGAGATTTCCTCAGAAATGTTAAAAAAAATTGAGAATTCCTCAGAAAATGTTAAAGTTTCTTCAGAGTTCTTCAGAAAAAATTAAAGCTTCTTCAGATATTCTCCTGGAAATTCCTTACTATAGTACATGTAAGTTGGCAAAAAGAGAAAAAAATTGGTCCAGCATGTGCCACTCAGGCTCTCACTCCGATGCTTCATGGTCACGTTGGCTGAATTACCAAACACGTGCGTGATGAATGATAAACATAATAGTCATATGATCATGTCGTCTGCTAGATCTGCAAATTATTTTTCTTGCGTTCATCATATCATGGAGTAAATTGTAACTGCATGATCGTATAACATTAGTGATATTAACAATTTGTGTTATGAGTTTTCTTGAAAAGTATCGCCTTAAATCGTATATCGCGATATTTTTCTCCATGATAATCGATACATAATAAAGCCATGTCGTGATAGCGCTAGTCAATTGTACACAATCCTAAGATTCCTCTCATAACTTTAAACTCAAAATTAGTTTTACAAATTAACCACTGTTTTTTAATTTTTTATTAAGTCCAATGTGCATGTGTGACCACAGTAATATTCCTCCAAAGCAGAGGAATGACTATAGGTATAGTTCACATGTTATTGAGTGCAGATTATTTGGTATTTTATTTTCACCATTTTTTCAGTCTTTAATTGCTCCAAAAAGACTACAGGAACCAGAGGCAGATCCAGTATTTTTAATGGAGGAGGCACCATTGGACCTCCTAGACTTTACGATCAACTTTAAGATTATGGTACCTTTCTCTTTCGTTTAGGGGGGAAGGGGGCACATAAATTCAGTGCATTTAAGATTAAAAAGGAATTAATACAGGAAGAAGACTTTGCTTAGCTGGTGTTGATATACAAAATATAGCATGGGAACAATTAGTGCTTCTGTTAACCCTTACTCCACCACACGGCGATATTATCACCGTTTTGGGTGCGCCGTCTTTAACTCCTCCTCCCAGGTGCATTTTCAACAAAGTGCTGGTAGAGTAAGGGTTTATGATACAAATTTTGATTGTGATTTGTATTTCCTCATATCTACCTACTGTGGTGTAGCGGTTTTCATACCTGTCTACAGACCACGAGGCCTCGGGTTCAATCCTGGGGTGGGTAGACACGCCAGTGCACCACAACTGGTTATCAAAGGCCGTGGACATTGACTTGGTTGTCGATGTTATGTCTGTCCGTCACGTCGTACCTGTGTTCTCGTCCGGTCGATAAGTGTTTCGTGATAGCATTTGTACTATCATAACCGAATACGCAGGCGACGACCCCGTCATTGTAATTGTGTGTTTAACTCTCTCTCTCTGTATTTCCTAACAGGTTAGAAGTCATAAAGAATAATTTGGTCCTGGCAGTCAACCAGGTGTATATTTCCCCTGAGAGTGAGGAGGACATTGAACTGAAAGAGGGGGATGAGATTGCTGTCATTCCACCTTTAAGTGGAGGCTAAGGTATATATAAACTCATTGCATTTAGCAAAAACCAACTTATGCATGATTTGTTTGATGTGCTGTACATGTTTAGGTCAGACTTATAAAAGTGTGTCGGTAGGTAGACAGATTTCTCATGGGGGCCAATTTTTGTTTGTTTTTATATATCTTTTACACATTAAAGCGTTATCATTTCAGATCAAATGATCAAAAATGATTTGACTAAGTAACAATATTGTTTTTGCTGCAAACCTCATAATTATAATTAAGCAAAATGAAGTTTTATCTGAAATAAAAGAGTGCATCACATTTGTTTGAATTAATCCTGCTTACTTTTAACCTATAAATAAATGAATTTATTGATTTAAACATGTAATATATTATGTGTTGTCAAACTTATCAATGAATTGTTTACTCAATTATTGTATTGACACCTTTGTGTTTTATCATTGCTCCATCAATTGTTAATTGTATTGATAGCTGTGTATGTTGAAATTTTGTTCCCTTTTTATTTTGTAGAATGGATCAAATGGAAAACAAAATTTTACTTACTTATCATAGTAACTTGAATTGTTCTTTATTTGAATAATTTCTTAAGTATTTAAAATAGTCTCTACTAGTAAAGTGGTAATCGCCATTTAAACATCATATAGGTAATGGTAGGGGTTGTGACTATGTGGGTAAATCAAATTTTGATTTTTATGGACAAAAATACTGCATTATACCACCATATCGAGGGGTCAAAATTTAAATGTTTTGCTACTGTTCCACGGTATATTATTCTGAAATATTACTGTCCCAGATCAGATTACACTGTTCCAACTTTTTGATGAAAACAGGACAAATTTCTTTCTTCAAAATGGGCTTAATTTTCAACAACTTGTAATAAAGTAAGTTTATTGGTTATTTATGTGGACTTTGGACATGTAGGGTAATGTTAGTTAGTAGTATTATTATGATGTAGCATCCAGCATACAGTCGTACACATGCACTCAGCCTTGCATATGTGTATTCATGATTTTTTGTTTAGACAATTGCAGGCAAGGTGGAGAAAAGCTTTGTCTTACTGAAACTTTGTGAAAAAATATTTTTTTTATAAGCAGAAATCAAGATATTGATCAGTGATGCCACATTCTTGTAAAAATTTACTGTTCCTGTATAAAAAGTTACTGTTCTCGAACTAGTGGGAAATTCGACCCCTGTATCGTGATATCTTCAGTATTATTACTAAATAACTTGGGATTATTCAACACTGCTCAAAATTGTTGGGTTTATAGACCTTTTCAAAGCGAGTTTAGCCGAGCATGATTTCTTCAGTACTTCGACCAATCAAATGTTGGGGGAACTTTTCCTTTGTTTCCCAACCAATCAGGTACAGGTTTGAGGAAAAAAATGTAAGCAGCAATATGCACGCGTATTTCCTTTATGTATAACACACGTATGATACGTGCACTTGAATTTTTTTTTTTATACGCTAAGTCCAATACCGTGCGTGAATTGTGCAGACTGCCCAGATTCCTCCAGTATTTTATTGGTCAATAAGATTTCTCCAGCATATGATTGGTTCCTTATGGACACATGAATTTCTGCCATGTGACATTATTTAAATTAGTTGACTGGTGTGCATGGGAATGGCAGATAAACATCATTGTTTGGAATGGAAACACAATACATTGAAGAGGAAGCCTGGTTGGGAAATGTCATACCTGAGTTTTTAGGATAAACTTAGGTGTCGGGTGCGGGTAGGCTTAAAGAGTAACTTTTTGGCATGATATTGGAAGGGATATCATGATAATTGACATATTGTGATGGCATTAGCATAGTGAACATGCTGTTACTATTGTCGTCTTCTTCCCAGACACCTGTGGTAATGGCCGAGTCAGATTTTCTCATCAGACTTACATCGGATCCTCTGATATTGGATGAAGCTACATCATTTGTCACACTACCTTCGTGTGGAGGCATTTCTGTATTCCTAGGTAACACCATTCATACCTTTTTTTGGGTGGAGGAGGTGGAGCAATAAATTTGCTCGGAAGATAATTTGACATCAATTTTGTTTATCAATTTTACTTTTATTAAAGGCCAGTAATCATATTTATGTGGATATGATTATATGATCAAACTTCACTGGTTGGTCAAAATATTCACACTAATACTGGCAAGCCAATCGATAGCCACCAGAGGAGTGATGGTACAGATTTACTGGTGACGTGTTAAACAATTTTTTTTGTACAAAATTCCCTCTTTTATGGATGAGTATAGCAGTCGGACATTTCTATCTTGTATGATATTGGGCAAGCACTGAGCTGGAAGAAATCAACAGTTCCAGCAGTTATAAGTGTGGGAAAATCAGGAATTCACTGAAAGAAAAAGAAAAAAAATCATTAGAAGAAAGAAAAAAAACAACTGAGTAAATAACAGTATATGTGGTAAATATGCACTCTAAAAACGTCCCCCATGTAATTGTGTGATGAAAAGTATATTAAATTGTGAAAGAGGGAAGTTTATACAGGTGTATGTATTCACTACATTAATATTATTTCTGTTGCCATTTTTTGTGGGAAGATTTTTGACACCTTTATTCAGAACGTGAGAAATCTTATAATTAATTCCAACTACAGATAAGCAGTACCATGCTTTAAAGGTGTCATCCATCCAGATAAGAAAATCATTTCAAAGTTGACACTAATTTTATGAAAATAAAACAGTCTACCATAGAATAGGGATTACACACCCTCACTCTTTCAACAATTGGTGATGTATTTCATTGAAAATTGATTAAAAGATTAAGATTACTTTGATTGTTTTACTTACATAATACAGTTTCAAAGTAAAATCACAATCACTTTACTATTCAGTTTTTGTTCTTTCCTGACATGATCGATTAATAGTTGTTAATCTTGGAGGTGCTGTGACTCGGTGGTTAAGGAGTCTTGCTCGTATGTGAAAGGTACCGGGTTTCGATTCCTGCCGCGAGCGCTGCATCATGTCACTTGACTCGACTTGCTTCAGTCCACTTAGCTGTGAAAAATGAGTACCAGCACTGCTGGGAGTTAACCTGCAATGGACTGGCATCCCGTCAAGGAGGATTAATGTACTCTCATCCACCTGTGCCATGGAAACCGGGGATAAGCACCATCCCTATGAGCCTAATGGCTCGGATGGATATAACTTTAACTTTAAAAATTTTAAAACGATTACAAAAATACACAGAGACTTTTGAGGAATGTAATGTGGTGATGCCAGTGGTTGTCAGATATCATTGTCATTTCTTCACAATTTTAAACTTCAGTATCACTTGAAACACTTTTCTCTCTACTTGTGTTTAGTTTATTGTCCTCTTTTGATATCAATACATGATGGGAAGTGTTATATATCATTAAGTTATATAAAGTACCAACTTTAGATGATTGACTACCTGGTGCTTTGGTGATACTGTATGTAAATGCCTAGAATTATTATATTTTTGCCTAGGCACCACAAGAGACAACTTTGATGGTAAAAGTGTGGCCCACCTTGAGTATGAAGCATATGAACCTATGGCTGTAAAGGAGATCGAGAAAATCTGCCAACAGATGAAAGAAAAGTGGGACATCAAAAGGGTATCTGTTCTTCACAGACTTGGGTAAGATGATTGAAGTTATTTTATTGAAAAGATGAATTTATTTCAGAATCCTAGCTTGATTTAAAAAGGGGCAGGGTGCTAGACTTGTTGAGGGGCACATTAATGAGCACGCGAAGCACTGCATCTTTTTGGCATATAGTCTAGGGCCCCCTTAAGGCTCTCTACCATTGTAAAGAAGTTCTGGGATTTTAGCTATAATTATACCTCAGAATGAAACTATTCTGACTAATAAGGACCATTCATGAGCCAAAGGACAATTGCTTACTATGCTATCATTCTGTGTTCTGTATCCATGTAAGGTATTTCTTGTATGAGCTTAATTAAGATTATTAAGTAAAAAAAAAAAAAAAAAGGGGGGTGCAGGGCCGATCCCAGGGATGCAGGGCTGGCCAATGGATGGGCGGGGCAGGCTGCAAAGGACAATTGCTTACTATGCTATCATTCTGTGTTCTGTATCCATGTAAGGTATTCATTTATGAAGTTAATTAAGATTATTAAGTTTAAAATAAATCTATAAAAAAAGGGGGCAGGGCGGACGCTAGGGGTGCAGGGCTGGCCAACGGAGGGGCGGGGCAGGTCGCCCCTGTGAAACAGCAAAGCTTGGGGGTCTGCATTTTAAGTGTGTACTGTGCCACAGAACTAAATCATTTCTCATAGATAGGTACTAGCATGCATGCAAAATGTGAGTGAATTAAGGAAAATATGGGTGACCTTGGATGGTATTGATATGACTTTTAAAAACAGGGTGTGGATATTACCACTCGCTCACTGCTCTCTTCTCTTGCAAGTGAAGATTAAGGCCTTCAGCACAGAAATGTATCCCTTCCTGTTATGTGCCACTTCTCTGACCTGATTCCAGCTTTTCGTTCTAAACATCACCTTCTCAACCATTCTCCTCCATTTTGTTTTTGGCCTGCCTCTTTTTCTTTAACCATCTGGTGGTGTCAGAGCTACCCTTAAATTAATGGGTATTACCACATTTTACTTTGTATTTCTTTCAGACATGTGCCAGTTACTGAAGCAAGTGTTATCATAGCTGCCTCATCTCCACATAGGAAGGATGCCATGAAGGCTGTGCAATATGGAATAGACACTTTAAAAGCTACCATACCTATCTGGAAAAAGGTAAGGTCACTCATTATAGAATTTCTTGTATTGGCTTATCTTATACATGAAGTCACCTCTGTTATATTATTCTGTTAGATGTAATAAAATTGGTTCAAGAAATATGAAATCAGTAATAATAATAATAATAATAATAATAATGATAATAATAAGCATTGCTTTATATAGTGCTTTTTGCTGAGACCAAGCGCTTGACCAAGATCCCAACAATGATGCATAGATAAAAAAGTTCAATTGATAAATACATGAGTTTTTAGAAGACGTTTGAAAGAATGAACAGTTGGTGCATTGCAAATTGAAGATGGTAGATTGTTCCAGAGAGAAGATGCAGCAGAGATGAAGGCACTTTCATCTAAAATTTTGTGTTCGGATGATGACTGGCAGCCAGAAGACATTTTGTTGAGGAGCGAAGCTGACGTTGAGGATAGTATTGGGGAATTAACTGCTAAATGTACCCAGGAGGAAGAGAGTGTATTGGTGTATTAACTGCTTAATGTATCCAGGAGCAAGAGAGTGTTGAGTTTGTTAGTAAGGAGGAGCAGCTTGTACACTGATCACTACTGGAAGCCAATGAAGTGATTGAAGAACTTATGATATGTGATCATATCGGGATTAACGGGTTATGAGCCGGGCAGCAGAGTTCTGAACAGTCTGTAGTTTTTAAGTGTAGAGTCAGGGAGGCCAGAAAGAAATGACTAACAATAGTCAAGTCTGGGCATAATGCAGGAACATACCAATGTTGTAGTTATTTATTTGTTAAAAATTTCTTTATTTGGCTGATGTTGTGAGAGCATAAAAAGATGATTTACAAACAGCATAAACATGTTGTAAAATATCAAGATGTGAATCCAATATAACTCCCATAGTTTTGACATATGGAGAAGGCGTGTTCTTAGTTTGTCTAATTTAAATAGAAATCAGTGGGTTGTTAAGGAGATAAATTGGGAAGTAGCATGGAGAATATCTGTGTTTGAGTCATTAATAAATCAATTGTTTGATATAGCCCATGATTTGACATCAGCGATACAATTTTGAAGTTTTGTGACGGCATTAGAACGTTGATCAGGGTGAAAAGACATGAATAACTGAAAGTCATAAACTGCAGTTTGACATTTGCTGCAACAATTAAGTCATGCAATGGAGCCACATACAGGGTTTAAAGCAATGGTCCCAGAACTGACCCTTGTGGAACTCCTGTGGTGAGTAAAACTCTATGTGACAAATTATCATCAACTATAACAGATTGGGTATGACTGGACAAATAAGATTCCATTCAATGAAATGCGACACCATTCACACCATATCTTTTCTTTAGGCGTTTTAGCAATAATTGGTGGTTGATGGTGTCAAAAGCAGAAGAAAAGTCTAGTAGAACCAAGAGAGCATTTTTGCGCTCATCAAGAGCACAGAGAAGACTATTTTGCCCATAGAGTTGAGCAGTTTCAATACTATAATGGGCTCGATATGCAGATTACATTTATGCATATAGGTCATTGTCTACGAGATAATCTTGTACCTGTTTGTTAACAGTACATTCAACAAGCTTGGCTAGATAAGGGAGGTTGGATTTAGGTCTATTGTCAGTACAGGTAAAAGCTCCCATCATTTGTCAAACTCTTATTCTTTTCTAAATTGTATAACCAACCACTTCTTTCTATTGCACATATGAAAAATGGGTATGACAGCAAAAGTGTTCCAGTAGTATTTTGACTTTGATAAGGGATGTTGATACTCTATAAGGGACGTTAATACTCTATAAGGGACAGACATGTATCTAATGGTTGTCAAGCCACAATATCACAATACAAAATATGATAAAATGCATAAAGACTTTGGAGAATCTGAGGCTGTGACTTCACAACTAGCCTCATTTCAGTCGTTTCTACACAAATGATACCAAACTTAAACTTAAACATTGCCTTAATGGAATAAGATTTTTGAATGCTTTTTTCACCATTTTGTTTCATTTGAAGTCCTCTTTCAATAAGGTGCTTGACCACTGAACTAAATTATAAGTTAGACTTGCTTGACCATTGAACTAAACTTTTCAGCTGAACACTCCTATGAAGTATTATGGTAATTTTACCATTCAGGACAGCAACTTTTGATTCTTAATTGCAGAAGCTGCATTGTCCAACAGGATATAGCAAAATGAGTAGTAATAACAACATTTTGGTTTACAAAGATTTTGTGGGCAATTGGGACCCATTATTGTTGCTTTCACCTTATTAGCATGTGTAAGTTAAACATATGATGTTCATTCTGTTTTAATTTTTTTCTTTCCAGGAAAAATACACAGATGGAACTTGCTCTTGGAAAGAAAATAAAGAATGTGACTGGACGACCAATGAGAAGAAGGCATAGAATATTACAGTTTACAGTTGATTTCATTGAGACCAGGGTGTGTGCTACACCCAATGAGCAAAGGTATAACAAAGTAATCATGGTAGAGTAAACTAAAAGGTTTGAAAAGTCGAAATAATTCGGCTGAAATTATGCTTAACTTTTCTAATGAAAGTTGCAGTTCTACAGATTGAGTGATTTATACATCTTTACAGCTGCCAGTCATATGAAGAAAAAAGGAGTGAAGATATAAGATATATTGCTGTACCCATTACGAACAGTAAAACAAATGGACTTTATCTTATTTCAAAATAAGAAGTAATAATTTGATGTATTAAGTGCCCCCGCTGTATTAAGTGCCCACCCAACATTGTTTGCTTGATCACTTAATTTGTTTAATTAATTTGAAGACTTAAAATAAGGTTTGTTACATTATTTCCTTTTTTTGCAACTGACGTTCACGATGTTTTTGTGATGGGTATTGTGGGGATAGAACCAGTTCACACAATACAGTTCGCATATCACACTGTATGCAGCTGGAGCATGTGCACTTAGCGGAAAGAAACTTTGTGCCTAAAAAGTGGTGCAATTCTATTTTGGTAAGCGCCCCAGGTGCCTCTTATGTCGAATACGGTATATCCTGCAGAAAATGGCAAGTTTTGTTAACTTATCTTTATGTTAACACAGCAGTGTTTCTAAAGGAAGGGGGGAGGGGAAAGGGAAATTTTGCCCCTGGCCAGAAAATAAAGAAATCAGAAAATTGGTAATAAGTTTTGATTAAAAAGAGGTGTGATGAAATTTTGTAACTATAATTTTCAAAAATTTGAAACTTCAGAAATTGTAGGATTATGATTTCAAGATTACTGATTGTGATTAGTAATAATGGGAAAATTAACGATAAAGATTCAGAAAGTATGTCTTAGACCTCCTTGCAATGTGATTGAAGTGAGTGGGTGGCAAATCTTTAAGTAACATTGTACATTACCCCTTGATAAGTGGACATTGTAAATGTGAATCAATGAGGTATTTATCTTACTTTGGATGGTAAACTGTTTTACATTTTTTTTAATGAAAAATTGTTTATCCTTTCTTGAATTTTTCTACTTCATTATAAATATTGAAGACGTGCATGAACAGTGTTCGTTGACTGACAGCTTTCTTTCACTGAGAGATATTGGTCATTGAGCACCCTGCAGACTCTGTTATGCACTTAAGGATCCCATTTGTGTGTTAACCCTCACCAAGGGATAGAACCGTTAATTATTTCTATAAGGCAAAGAGTATCACAATCTTTAACAGTTCAAAAAGCCTTTGATTTCGTTCCAAATTAAGTTCACAAACATTCAAATAAATTAACTCGACAATCGAAGATCCATTACTGCAATAATATGTATGATAGGAAAAACCGAACAAACTTATCCAACATGATTATCCCATTCCTTGTGCAAATTGTCCTCCCTCATTGGGAACATCCTTGCAGCATTGAAATGTCATTTTGATATATCCCTGTTACGGGAATGCAGTGGCTTAGTGGTTGGGAATCTGTGTTTGGAATGAGAAGTACTGGGCTTAATTCCAAAGCAGCTGTGTTGTGTCCTTGGGAAATGCACCCCCTCGGCTCCACTCAGGCTGTAAAAAAGAGTGCCAACATGCTTGGGAGTTAACCTGCAATTAACTGGCCGCGTCCTGTCCAGCTGGAGTCATATCTTATCTTATCTGCTCCTAATTGCTTGGGGCATGGAAACCGGGAATAATTACTGGCCCTATGAGCCTAATGGCAGACTCACACTCGAACTACTCACTGTAGTGCCTCAACTTGTCCTTTATAAACATTTTTGAATATTTCACCATTGCATTGGTTGACAAGGCTGTCTCAGGAGCTTGAACTTCTTTACTCAAGATACAAAGCACAAAACTGGTTGCACAAGGATTTCTGACACAAGGCCAAAATTCAGAGAAATATTGTTACGTTATTTCCCTGTCACTTCCTGACAGATTTGAAGAATATAGAGGTATGCGACAGGAAACATAGTCCCCTGGATGCCACCCCTGGCACAAAATATGCCTTACTTTGGCTCTTCTCAATCCTACCATGTGACAGGTACTAATATATATTTTAGTGACGTCCACACAGACCCATTTTGGCAATATTACCTATGGTCTGTGTAATGTTTTCATAATCTACATGTTTCATGCATTTTAGAAATTGTGGAACGATTTTAAAAGGTTACTGTTTAGTTGATATCAGTTTAAAATTTATCACCATGTTTTTTTAATCATTTTTATACTAACAGAATCATACTCTATTGTATCAGAATCAAAAATATATATTGTTTATCATATGTTTTAATTATTTGTTCATTTTTGTTTTTCTTGGAATAAATGATATATTCCTTGGTTTATTTTGATAAGAATGAATTATATATTCCTTTATTTTGCTTTTGCTTTTGATCTTTCAGTACCTGAATCATTTATAATGACAATGTGGAATAAACAAAAAAAGGTTGTCCCATCTTTTTCAAATTCACCTTGCCCAAAATACAGCCACAAACTGCCAATTTTAAAATGGCTCTCATGTGGAGTCTGCCATAATAATTGTATCTTTCTTTGTTTGAATTTTGTTCCCTTTAACAACTATAAGAACTACATTCTTGGACAAAATTGTTGCCACACTTCCCCCTTTTATCCCATTTCAATGTTGGTTAAAACAAAAGTGTCCTAGGATGATCCTCTTTAACTCTCAACATTAAGATGGGGTACAAGGGGGCTTAAGAATGGGGTACAAGGGGGCTTAAGAACATGACAATTAATTTTGTTTAAGATTTTCTATGGCTGTATGCACTTTAGACTAGTTCATGCTGTGTAAATATCCTTACTACAATTTATCCAAATATCCGCTGTACTGCGGATCTCAGAAAGCTTATCTTCCTGTGTCAAAAAACAACCATTTATTTGATACCAGCCCTGTCTGAACTATCCACTCCTCTGATTCAATGAAAGTATCTATTATATCCTGTACATGTGCCTAAAATCATGCAGATATCCCCATTTTCCCCCTTGCTATGAGAACACATTTTTATTACAAGCTACTTTTATTGTTTATAGCTTAATTGGTTCTGTAAACAATTTATCTACTCAATATCTATATTTACCATACATGAGTGACATAAAAGGTTAATGGTTGCCAAGTGTTTTTTTACTGAACTGCCAGAAATTGCCAAAAACAGCAGTTGGGGAATACAGGAGATGTACACAACATGATTGTTTACCTGCTTCATCACACAAATGCAGTGTATGCTTCCTCATTAGTTAGACCCCAAGCTCACCTACAAGCAACACATCACCAACCTGAAACTATAATGCAACAGCTCCCTCACTCTCCAACACCACTTGGGGAGGGAAGCACTATGCTCTCCTTAAATTTTTCAGGCTCACCATTCGTGCAAAGCTTGACTATGGCAATATTGTCTACTGTGCCGCTCACAACTCATACCTCAACCACATCAACACCATCCAAAATGAAGCCCTCAGGCTTTGTCTAGGTGTCTACAGGACCTCCCCAATCACCAACCTTCATGTTGAAGCCAACGAACCCCCCTTTCTACTTAGATGTAGAAAGCTTAGCCTCTCCTATGCTTCTAGAGTCCTCACCAACACCCAGAACCCTGTTTACAACCTCATTAGGTACCCCAATTTCTCCACCCTCTTTAATAGGACTAAAACCCTATCCCCTCCCTTCGAAGAGCTTACGCATTAAATCAGACCTCTTCCATCTCGGCATCAACCCCGCCACTCTCGGCACCTACTCCTGGCCCACTTTTCCTCCTTGGGCCACCCCTCTCCCTTCTGTCCACCTGGGCCTCTCCACTCATCACAAAACTCAAACCCACCCTTACCTCTTTATCAATCTCCACAACCAAATCAAAGACCAACTCTCAAATTACACCTCTATCTATACTGATGGCTCCAAGAAAGGAAACAAGACGGCTGCTGCTGCCGTCATCCAAGACATCACCCTCAGTAGCAGACTCCTGACTACTCATCCATTTTTTCAGCCGAGGCTAAGGCTATTCTCCTCGCCCTTAACTTTATTGAGTACTCTCCGCTCAGCCACTTTGCCATTTTCTCCGACTCAAAGGCTGTTCTTACTTCTTTACTCGATCTTAAATGGAATAACCTCACATGCCACCTCCTCCTCAGGAAACTCCTTTCTCCCACCCTCTGCAGGAAAACTGTTCTTTTCTTCTGGATACCCAGCCATGTTGGCATCCCTGGCAATGACAGGGCTGATGCAGCCGCTAAGCTTGCCCTCAACTTCCTCCCTACCCCTTTTCCCAAAACCTTTTCTGACATCAAACCGCTTATTGCTTTCCTTGTTCGTGACCGCTGGCAAACCTCATGGAACTCCCAAATTAATAACAAACTCCATGTCATCCAGCCCACAATTCCGATCAAATCCACCATCAACAACCTCTCTTGTATCAACAACGTTCATATTACCTGTCTTAAAATCGGTTACTCCCACCTCACTCACTCCCACCTCACTCACTCCCACCTCCTTATTGGCTTCCCCCAATCCCTCTGCAACAATTGCCACTGCACCCTCACAATCCATCACGTTCTCCTTGCTTGCCCCCTGTACAACCTTCCTAGAGCTTCCCTTGCTCCCCACAACTCAATTGCTGAGTTCTCCCAGAAAAATCCCCTGGATAAAATTATTTCCTTCCTTCATCATGCTCCCCTCTACAGCCATATTCAATTCTCCTCTTCCATCCCCTCTCTACTTTTTTTTTGTTTAAACCATGCACCTCTCCTCTCGATCACAGCTTCCTGACCTTTTGTTCTTAAATTTTTCTCATTCTCCCCCTGTTTTCTTTCCTTCCTACCTCTAGAATGATCTGACCTCTCAGGCACAATTGGACCCTCATTGTCGTGGTGCCATTATGTCATGGAAACAAACAAACTCATTAGTTAAGAATGTTGGAGCAGAAAGCTTACTTGAATTGGCTGAGATCCAATAGTTTGCTGTTTAAAGCATTTAGAGCTAAGTGATATGTCTGGAGTGAGCATGCATGACTACCCTTATTTGTGATTGATGCGGTTTTCTTGTAGAAATATTTTCAGCACAGAGCCTAACGGCCTTTACTACTCATGAGTAAAATCTTCCAAGTTTGCAAACCACTGATCTTTACAGAAAGTCCCAAATTACAAGTTTCTGCTTTGACACATTTGTAAAAAATTGTGAAATTAAATTTCTTTAAAAATAATTGCTTTCTCATCTGTCCTCTGTGTAATGAAAGTCCAGTCCACTCAACCCAGCATTTAGTGTAGCTATAACCTGGCCCACCCCCTTCCGGCTGGAAATTAAAAAAATCATGAAATCAAGGATTGTGTTCCATTTGATGCAAACTGGTTCAACAAGCAGTTTGCTGAAATTGTGGATGACTCTATATTTATTGTTGTGCCGTTTGAAAGTTATGGCAATGGAATTTAGAAATATGGTACCTCATGGAAATAACAGAACATTTCAAAGTATGATTTAGGAAAATCATTATATGGCAAGGGTTCTTAATTAATTTTTTCCAAGCGTCATCATTTCACAACAACCTCAGGACTTTGGCTAATCGCATGACAAAACCAGCGTCACGTGACAAACAAAACTCGTCAAAACAATCCCTGAATACAAACAAGCTGAATACGCACACGATAAGGAGGATGTACGTTAGATGTTGGCGGTTCTCTTATCAGCTTTCCTTTGGCAAGCCGCGAGTCTGCCCATTTTATAATGGAAATAAAGATAACATTTTGCTTGATAAGCCGCGATGTTACAGTGTGCAGATCTGCCTAGGAAAAACCCAAAATAAACAAGTATTTTGGGATTTTTACCGATCTCATTCAGATTTCCCCCCCCGCTATTGTTTGCGGGCCAGAGTGGATTGTCTGGCGGGCCGCCTATTAAGAATCGCTGGTATATGGTATAGATCACAAATTTAGAAGCATTGGATGTTTTGCTATTGTGTATATCTATAACTGATCTTTCCTTTCCTGGTCCTATCAAAGAGAGGTTGCAAAATTAGAATGGAGAGGGGGGTAAAGGGAAGGAGGGTGGGAAGGGGGGGGGGGGGTGGAGGGAGTAGCCCAAAATATGTCACTTCACTTATACACTTAAAATATTTCGTAGGGAGGGGAGAATTTATCATGGTTAATGAGTCGTCTTCTCAAATTCTAACTTCATATCTTCAAACTATTTGTCACCAAATTGGATGTTTTCAGTTTTTGAAATTACCAACATTGGTCCCGACTTCCCCATCTCCAGCCCGGAGGTGGGATTTATTACCATACAAAAGTATACATTTGGAACAAATTTGGGACGGAGCAAGTGTCCTCTTGTTCTCACAAAATCCCACCTATACTCAAACCATATTTGTAGGGGCAGGGGGAAAGTGCCTCACACATTTTCGAAAACTGACGAAAGTACCCCTTTTTGAAAATGAAAAGTGCAGAACTATTGTCAAAAGAGAGCCCTTACATGGTTTTCTGCCCCCTCCCTGCCCCGAGTTCCTTCCGACACTTCTGTTGCAGGGAATACTGTGCAGATCTGCCCTTGTTAGGAGGTGTATCAGGCCCATAATTTAATCTCTAGCAAGGACAGCCGACCCTATTAGGGACAGCCTTCCCCTATTCATCTTTGACATCTGGTCCCTATCAACTTGCAAGGAAACCCTTCCCCCATAAAGGCAAATTTTCCCATCAGGGATATCAAACTCCCACCATCTAGTCAACACATGTATATGGATCCTACTTGTGCTGCCAAATGGGACCATTTTGGGGCTTACCTATTATCTGCAAACCCAGGTATACCCCACATGGGATTACTTTGGGATTTTAGCGCTTCATCCCTGCCCAAAGCCCATATTAGCTCAAATCCAACATGAGCCTGAATTAAGTTGCTTGATGGGCTAGGATATCCAGTCTCTCATCATCAGGAAATTTGTTGGGGAAAAATAAGTAAAACTATTGAATATATTCAATTATCATCTTTATCCCCATAAGGTGGCTATAAATCTTCTCCATCTTTCTGACAAATTCTGCTGTCACCACCAATGAATGGTTTAAGCACACTTGAATTGAGAACAGTTCGTGGCGATATGATTCATGTTTTTAAGTTCCTATCTGGTAGTGATGCTTTGACTTCCTGTTATTTCCTGATATTCGGCGTTTCAGCTTTTCGCAAAGAGTTGTTAATGAGTGGAATGGTTTGCCTGAGTGGGTAGTTAGCTCCAATTCTGTTCACAATTTCAAGGTCAACATTGATAAGTTCTTTACTAACCCTGGGTATCTTCTTTTTTTGTGTGGTGGTGGTGGTGTTAGTTTGGGCTTTTATGGGGTGACTAACCCTCCTTTGCCCGTAATCTTGTTATGTTATGTTATGATTTTAACAGGGGTTGTAATGACAACTAATGCCTTCATGGGAATGCCAAAATCTGATGCTACAGGATCTAGCATGTTTTCCGCAAAATGATATATGCATTGAAAGTTGCAAGTTTGCATAGGCATAAGAGATTTGCATAAGAGATATTGATTGGAGGGGCAAAACATTATTGGGAAGTAGGGGGGGAGGTGAACATCCTTTTAATTATACATATAATTCAAGTATGTTTGTATTCTCTAAAAAAATTAAAGATCGTGGGGTGGGAAATTAGTGCCCCAATGGCGAATTATTTGACTGATCAGTTGTCACCTGATCATTATTTCATTTTTGAAGAATACACAGACTAAATAAAGTGTTAAATACGTAGCATTATATGTTTATATGTTAAATCAGGATACGATGAGAACATGGGCGTAGGAGCCCAATTTGATTTTGGGGGGCTGTAACGACTTGCCCGAAAAATATAACCCCCGAATTTTTACCATGTTAATGTACATATCATAATAGCAGTGGCGTAACTAGGCTTCTGCGGGCCGGGGGCGAGAGGAATACTGCGGGCTCCTTGGTATCAAGTGGGTAAAATTATTATAAAAACAACTATGCTACCCGCCAACTTGGTTGGCGCGTAGCGTATGAAGAACATTTTGGAAAATGCCTCCCAGACTGCAGGAAATGGCTTTAAAAATAAAAAAAATAAAAAAGGTAAATATTTCCCCTTGATTTTATAGATGTTGCTCAAATTGTTATTGATTGACAAACATGGAATAAACATGTTTTTACAAGCTGATTTTAGCCCAGACAATAATTTTTCAACTCATGCGAAGCAAAGGTGCAGGAGTCGGACTCTACATACTTTTTCGGGGCCTGCTGCCTGCGAGCACCCTTGGGCCCAACCCGGGCGGTTTCCCCCTGCCACCCCCTCCCCTCCGTAGTTACGCCACTGTCATATAGGCATGCATTGGTTATTACATCGCATGCCAATTACATACAATCATTTGCCGTGTTACCCTTCCATATTGGTTATATTTTTTGTGGAAGTCGTTACAATAATAATGATGATAATAATAATATAAATTTAAGAATTGAAAAACACACTGGTGAATTACCAAATATATAGGTGCTGGTGCAATTCAAATCACTAGGCATTTCATTTACGAAAAATCCCCTCAAACAGTTGCGCATATTATGCATGACTGGTTGAATCGTTTAGCTGTAAAAAGAGTTTTCAATGAAAGTAAGAATTTCTGCCCATCCTGCTTCCCAAAATATTTATAATGCCTTTCATTTGTTCTTGCATTATTCTGTTCGTAAACTCTTGTTCAATGTTCAGAATTGCAAGGTTATGGAGTCTTTGTTGCCCCATAGTGTTTCGTAAATATGCTTTTAATCTGCGTAGGCCGCTGAAGGCCCTCTCGAAAGAACACGACGTTGCTGGGATAGTTGCAAGAATGCATGCACACTTATAATATGTACACAAAATGTCATGTTGGTCGTAAGCGTACATACATTCCACAACATTTGCTGCAGAATGACCAATATCCAGAGGAATGATTTGCTCAGTTTGTTTTCTACAGTTAATGAAACTCTTCTTTTCAGCTCCGAGAATGTCTCAATCTAAATCATAATATCCTGCGGTCCGCGTTTGTTGTGAAAATTTTCCTGCTTTTTCGCGATTTTCAAAACGCGGATACGTATTAACGGTTTATGTTAAGTGCCACCGCTAGGGTAGGTGCCCGAAAAATTATCAGAATATTGCCCGAATTTTCACAGAAATATTTTGTTGGGGGCTGCATCCCCCACACACCCACCAGCCCCCCCCCCTCCCGCTTCCTACGCCTACGGATGAGAAATAAATCGAATGCAGTCATTTTTTCGGGATGACAATGGGCCCGACCAGGTTGTAATTCTTCTTCAAAAAGTGGGTCGACATGGGGCCATATTTTTTCTCTACAAAGTAGGGGGTCAGTGTTTTTTTTTTTAAATCTGATGTATTTTTTATTTCTGCCAGAAAGTGGGTAAGTACCCTATCTTGTTCCTTGGAAATACGGCCCTGGCATCCACCCCCACGTTGACCCAATACACTGCGTCGGCCAAATGAAAATTTGAAATAAATGTTTGTTCTTCGTCAGCAGCGCTGCCTGCTCAGTAGTTTTGAACTTAAAAGGCGCCAACAATTTACTCAATCATCGAGGGTACGGTATGGTAAATCTTGTTAAGTTCCAACTTCCAGGAATTCATCGTTCAGTCGTTTCTCGTTATAATTCATTATGTCGGACGATGATCGAGCTAAGCGTATTGTTTCAGATATAACTTTTGCATTTAAGAAAAATTCAATTATGTAAGTCTTGTTCCGAAATAAGATTCTCATTCGTAAGAACCTCGGGGAGAAGCCAACATAGTTGTCTGCCTTAAAACTTACGTAATTAGGAGTAGGCCTAGGCTAGTACTGTAATAAACTTTGCATAGTAGTTTCGCGAATTTTTCAATAGTTAAATTTAGGAGTACGACTCATAACGAGTAAAAAATTTCGAAAGTTGATGAGTGCATGCCCTATGCTTTACCAAGCAATGCAAGGGAAACTGAAAAGGGTAGGTGAATCATGCCAGACTGGAATGTTTTCATTTTGCTCGGGCAAGTGCCCCATGATTAAATCTCTGATTCTTAACAGGTTTTCTCCGGTGTACCACAAGGTACTGTTTTGGGTCCATTACTTTTCCTTTTATATGTAAATGACATTCCTGATAATATAAACAGCACAGTTAGACTGTTTGCTGATGACTGCCTTGTGTACAGAACAATTGATAACCCCTCTGACCAGCAAATCCTCCAAGATGATCATAACAAACTTGAACAATGGCAAATGAATTTCAACCCCTCTAAATGCTACATCTTGTCAATTTCCTCTAAGAAATGCTTTAAATCACCTGTTTATACCTTTTGCAACCAGCCACTAAAACATGTCAACTCCCACCCACACCTAGGTGTTGAAATTGATAATAAACTTAGATGGAATAAACATATACATAAGTTACCAAGAAAGCTAAGTCTGTACTTGGCCTATTAAAACGTAAACTCTCAAACTGTCGCACCGACGTTAAATCCACTGCTTATAGAGCTCTAGTCAGGCCAGTACTTGAGTACGCATCAGCAGTCTGGGACCCCCATTACCAGTGCGATGTGGATAAACTTGAATCTATTCAAAGGAGAGCAGCCAGGTTTTGTATGGCAGACTATTATAAATCTAGTGTAAAAAACATGCTTCATAAATTAGATTGGCTCCTGCTAAAAACAAGAAGATACAATACCTGGCTACATATGCTATATAAAATCAATAACAATCTTGTCGCCATCAATAAAGATGAACTTATCCTAGCCGACAAAACTAATACAAGAAATAATCATGACCTTAATTTCCAGGTTTCCTATGCTAAAAATAATGTATATAAACACTCTTTCTTCCCTCACACACTAAAAGATTGGAATGCTTTACCGTCAGACATTGTACATGCGCCAAGTTTCAACTGTTTTAAAGCTAAACTTACTAACACTTGTATTGCTAACTAGTTTTTTTAATTTGTTACTCATACTTTTTACGCTCGGTTGGCGTTTATGTCCTCTTGAAGGATTTTTGCTGACCTAACTGATTCAGATTTAGATTTCTAGCCGATGCTCGACCCAGGATGGCTAAATTTTAGAGAAATCTCTGCAGTTGAATGTTCGTCAGGTCTTGCATAACCATGTGGGCTTTGAATTAGTACTATACTTTAGTTAGGCCAATTTGCTTCACATGCACGGCCAGATGGGCAGTAAGTTGCCAAACCGCAGAGCAAGCTACATGAGCCAGATCTTGCGCCTGGGGTGAATGGCTCAGGCTGAAGCCAGTACTGCAGTGGGCAGTCAAGATTGGAAAGTTTGCAGGGGATTTTAAAACTGCCCTACTGTGCTGGCACATAGAAGTTTAAATTTTTGCATGAGGAATACATCTAGTACTAGCCTAGCCTACTCCTCGTAGTACCGCCGGACTGATGCCAGCCGTGTTAGTATGGCTGCCGTTAGTGATGGCTGGCCGTCCTGAGGGTACTACAAAACCTTACCCTGCTGTACTGTTTTAAGCTTTGTGTTGAAACAGGAAAAACTTAAGGAAAATGAAACCATTTTACCTTCTTTTTTTTCCGCTCACAATGCTTATTCATGATGTTTGAAGCCCATCCATGTCTTCAAAAATTGTTTTTACGGTGATTAAAGTTGGTTTTATCAAAGTATTCACTGGACTACTTTTCATTTCGTAAAAATTATCTGACAAGCTCTACAAAGAATGGTCAAAGTTCAAAACACTGCTATCGGGGCTATTACATTTTAGCGGGGTAATATGTTTTAGATTATGTGAGTGAATAAATTAAGATAATACTTATAAAGTACAATTATATAATCTAAATATTTCTTGGTGATTTTTTTTTGTTTTCGCACACAGTTTTTATACTGAAACTATTTAATAAAATTATATCAACCGAAAAAATTGTCAGCGAAAGATCAACCAGCAATTTAGTGAAACATCCTCAAAACTTATTTGCGCACGTTTGAATATTTGATTACAAATGTGCAGTGACTAAGAAAGATAGTGACCAAAACATAGAATCTGGAGAACTTTATCCCATTGTGGTGCTCAATAGGTAAAGATATAGCAAAAGTTTTTTGAAAAAGTGTATTTTTTAGACTAATTGGTATCAGAATTTTCAAAATGTAAGTTATATTTTGATCATTAATTTTCTACAGTGTGTGAATTAAAAAAACAAGAATTGTACCCAATTTATAACAACCCTCATAAGACAATCCCAATGTCAACCTGTACTGAAGGATGTGTATAATTACTATGATAAATCCCCACACACCACAAACTTTTTAATCTGGAGTAGGCTAGGCCATGGATTGAACTAGCTGACAATTATAATGCTCTGTTTCAAGCATGGCCACTTTTATCATACCTTACCTAAGGATGATACTTGATACAGGTTGTAAAACCTCTAGTTCCAACTCTGTGTCTTGAACTACAGTAATTAATATAGGGCAGCTTCATCGTCAAACCTTAAAGGCTCTGAGCTCCATGACAGACATTTACTATTTTCTTTTGTATTTAGTTAGCTGTCGTTTTCTTTTTGCTTTTGTTGTTAGTGATTGCTGACGTTTATTGATTGGCTGGCCTCATGGAGCTAACATTAAAGGATTAGTTCAAGGGTCAAGCATGTTCATCTTATATAAAAGAGGACTTCAAAAGAAACAAAATGGTGAAAAAAGCATTTAAAAATCTGTTTCCGTTAAGGAGATATTCAAGTTTAAAGTTTGGTATCATTTGTGTAGAAATTTGTAGGTATTCTATCATATTTTGTCCTGTAATTTTGTGGCTTAAACACTATGGAATATGTCAAAAAAGTAGTAAAAGTGAATCTAGGAAGGGTTATTTATAATATACCACCTGGAGAAAGTTTGAGGGAAAATAATTTAAATGGTGAAAAAATTAAATAACCGTTCTTTAAAATACCTAAATATTTTAAGGAATCTGAGGCTGTGACATCACAACTAGTCTAATTTCAGTCGTTTCTACAGAAATTATACCAAACTTTAAACTTTAATATCTCCTTAACAGAATAAGATTTTGCAATGCTTTCTTCACCATTTTGTTTCTTTTGAAGTCCCCTTTCATATTAGATGGACATGCTTGACCACTGAACTAATCCTTTAAGAAGGCTCCATGCATTTAAAAGACCTCCGTGGTGTAGTGGTTTGTCCTCTCACCCACAACCAGTGAGTTTACAACTGGTTATCAAAGGCCGTGACCGTCTTGATATAATGCTTTCGGGACGTTAAACATTGTTATGCTATGCTATGTGGAAAATGCAAGGCCTATACATATAACGTTGCATCACAAATGGTTTATTTGCAGAAAAGAATATCACTAAGATTTTTCAGAGATCTGACACTAGAATTCATAAAACTGTTTTTTGTGTACAATTTTAGCACCCGGTTACGTGTGTAAGATTTAGAGCATCTGTCATGTCCGTAAGTAGGTGATATAAGAAAGTATTCTGTTTCTGTAGCTAGTATCACTAACTTAACAACCCACTGTAAACATAATAAATGTCTCATAGTAAATACGCGTGTACAGTGAGTATGTGACTAATAACTAAGATTGAACGTTGAACGCAATTCTCTCGGGGGCACAATTTCTTACCATGGTAGAGGTACTGTAGGCCTAAGTATTAGTCTTGTAGACTTGTTGCCTTCCTTCTACAGAGCATGTCTTGCAGTCTAATACGAATCTTCATACTCGAGTCCTTCGCTCTGAATCTCTGATTTAGAGTATTAACAATTTACATTACATTAAGCTGTACAGGATTGTTGATAATGCTAGTGATTCTTCACTTTTACAAGTGATCTGGATAAGTTAGTTTCTTGGTCCCAAACGTGGCAGATGTCATTCAATGTTGATCAATGCAAAGTTATTCATTTTGGTCAGAGCAATTTGGGTTTTAATTACTGCATGAATGGCTTAATTCTTGGTTCTGGTGCTCAAGAAAGGGATCTAGGTGTTGTCATTACTAGCAATCTGAAGCCTTCTAAACAGTGTGCTTTAGTACCTGCAAGAGCAAATAGGATGCTTGGTTTGATTAACATAAATTTTTGTTTTCTTGGTAGAGAGGTTGTTCTTAATTTGTATAAGCAGTTCATCAGGCCTCACCTTGAGTATGCTATTCAGGCTTGGAGTCCCTTTTAGGAGAAGGATAAGTTCATTTTGGAGCAGGTTCAGCGAAGAGCCACTTGACTTAATCCCGAAATAAAGAATCTCTCTTATGAATCTACATTGTGAATTCTTGGTTTGACCTAAGCTTGCACGGTTTACCGGTGTCATAGGTAAAACTGGTTCCGCGAAACGGCAGTTTTGGTCTGATTCATATTTTATGAAAAACCGGAAGTACCGAAAATGACCAAATCACTAATAAAAAATTGCCAAAAGATCGTAAAAATATGGTTTTATTTCAATAAAAAGAAAGCACATGCTTTAAAAAGAAAGTTCATGCTCTGTGTCAATGTGTATTTTGTAGAATGTCTTTATAGATTTGTGACAATATGTGATATTTATACAGATTTAGTCAGTAAATACGATTGAAAATGTTTGGAATTAAATAGATTTAATGTACCTGTAATAACAGGTTCAATGATGTTTTTGCATCTTCATTCAGGGCTTATAATTCCCTCACCAAACTGTACTTTCATTTCATTAAGATCCCTTTTATTTGAGATCATCTCCATTCTCTCCTAAATCCTTTTGTCTTTTAAAACATAAAAATATCGCAAATAGCAAACCAAGTATTACGAGACCATTTATACTACCTGGCCCTATGGATGTACTGTGCTTGACTAGTATAGGTTTATACAACACAGTATTCAATCTGCATAAGTTTCAGTTGTCATAGTAACATGTTTTCAAGTGTATCATATTTCAAAAGTTTTAAGAGTTTCAAACAGCTGGAAAAATATGTTGCTATAAATAGCATGGTTGTGGAGGATGAAATCGCATGTAAAACTTAAGAATAAATTATTACCATGCTATCACTTACGGGCAGTGAAGTTGGAATGATTTACAATGAGATGGCAAGAAAAAATGACAATTCATTCCCTCAAAAAGTTTGTTTTTCAACCATCTCATTTTCAAGTGGATAATATACTTTTTAACCACAGTCTTGGTCAAAATTGTTCAGATTTAAAAAAAAATGGTGTGCATTTTGTTTTTAAAAATTTCTTCTGTTCCCCTGTAATCTTTTGTACTCATTGCATTAGTACTACTACTAGCGATGGAATCTTTCGTTCCAATCTCGTGTTGTATGTAATTGACCCATGGCACGTGTGAGTCGCTTGAGGATTCAAGCTGAAATGATTTCTTTGGTTCAATGTTGAATTAAATCTTATTTTCATAGTGTTGAAGATTTGCTTTTACTTGGGTGTGCGACCAGTGTTGTAAAAAAAAAAAAAAATGTTTTTATAGCTCATTGCTGAAACAAGGTCTGGTTTAAGTTTGGAATACAATGTCATTTAGTTTAATTTCCAGCCAAGATGTATTGAAATCACGTATCGTGTTATTTGTATAGGGATTGCAGGTAATACACTTATTTTTTCATTTTGATGAAGAAAATACAAATTTGGTGGGGAGTGGGACACTACTTTTCATTTTTGGGCATTTTCTTTTCTGCCTTATTACACTTGCATTCACACAGTTTTATAGCACATTGAAGAAGGCCAATACCATATATGGCGGGAACCTGTAGTGGCTTGAGTATAATAGAAAATTCCACTGCGATGCACAAATGGGCCAATTTAAAGTAAAAGCATAGCAAGAATAATTATTGAACTTGAAAAATAACAGCGGTAGGCATGATTTGTGAGTTCTTTTCAAATAGGAGCCACGGCCTGGTCATGGTGATGTTTGAAAGAAATGTTGAATATTAAGTGGGTGGGATCTGAACTAAGATTTTTCTGCTGTAGGCTATATGCAAATCAGCAACAATTGTACTGCGTGATTAAGTATACGATGGCTAGCATCTCATCGTAAGATGATGCATTTATAGGCCTAATTTGTATCTGTTTTACAACTTTCAGACAATTTTCTTTTTACGTAAAAAGAAATTGAAATCATGACTATGAATTAGAAATTGTTAGCAAATAAGGACATACAGATGGCCTGTCAACACAGCCTTTTCACAACTTTTTGTTACGTAACTGGCTTGGCACATCGGGACCTGTTTCGGACTTGGACTGACAAAGGGATAAAATCATTATTTGAGGGGCAAATGGGGAAATAAAATCACTTTACACGCAAACAACATTAAAGTTTATTAATACATTTTATTTATCAATGACTGTTATCATTTTCAAAATTATTTAAAGGAAATACTGTGATACAAACATCGCTAGCTGCTATCATATAACAGTGCAGTTATAGTTACTGTAATGCACTTTAGGTTCAAAGCTTGTTTACATTATGGGTAAAAAACAGTTTTTCCGGTTAAAACCAGTTTTTGTTTTGGAAACAGACCAGTTTCACGTCGGGGCAAAACCGTGCAAGCTGAGTTTGACCACACTTGAGTTGAGAAAAGTATGTGGCGATATAATTCAGGTTTTTAAATTCCTATCTGGTAGTGATGCTTTGACTTTCTGTTTTTTCTTGCATGTTTTAGCTAATCCTCATGTGACACGTGGTAACAGTTTGAAGTTGACCAAAGAGTTCTTATGGATAGATATTCAGTGTTTTAGCTTTTTTCAAAGAGTTGGTAATGAGTGCAATGGTTTACCTGAGTGGGTAGTTAACTCCATTTCTGTTCACAATTTCAAAGTCAACATTGTTAAGTTCTTTAATAACTCTGGGCTTCTTTGTTTTGTTTTTTTGTTTTTCTCTGTTGGTGGTGGTGTTAGTTTGGGCTTTTTATTGGGTGACTAACCCTTCTTAGCCCATCATCTTGTTATGTTATGTTACATACATACCACTGGCATACATAATCCATTTACACACTTAGGCAAAGTCAATGAGTTTGAACGTGTATTTTCAAAGAATTTGTCAAAACATTTTGGGGGAATTGATTTTTGAAATGAAGACTTCCATATTTTAGCCTGAAAATCAGCACAATGAATCTTGATTTATTTAATACATTGTGTATTATAATAGGCCTAACTCAATCGCTATCCTAAAACTTAAAAGATACACATTTTTTGTTCAAAAATCAAGTTTTAACACAGTTTTTGCGAGTGTCTTGACAAAAATGTAACACACATGAAAGTTATTTTTAACCAATAAGAAGAACGCTTGCGTAATGAAATCATTGACATATTTTGAGTATCTGCATCCTCTGTGCAGCCTTGAGGTATGAATGCACCATTGTGCATCCTATGTGCATGTTACTTATGTATGACCTGTACAATTTGTATGTATTAATATTAACAAAAGAAATAGGGCGTTGAGGTAGTCATTTTCTAAGAATTATAATAGTGTGCAACAATGCAATTGTCATATCTTGTACCGAATGCGCCTGGTGATATTTTTTTGTATTGGCACCCGTTTTGGCCCCTCCCTTTTTCAAGTTGTACGCGCACGTTTGCAACAGACGTTGTAACGTTATCATCCTATGCACAAGACACTGAATTTCTCCCATTTGACCAGTTTTACTCATTTATACCAAGAATTCGGGAAATCTACCAAAACTTAAGTTGAAATAAGTTGTTAAGGCTTATGTTTGTGTGGTTACATGAGGCAAAAGTTGAGGGCTTCGGTGTTAATTTTCATGTTCTGTTGTGACCACTGTACTGTAGAAGAGCTTATGTATTAGCGATTGTGTCTACTACTTGCATACAGACAGCATAAACACTTTATACATGGGCAGTAACCAGCAGTTACAGGCAGTCTTGTTTAAAGAGTCTCAAGCGTTATTTATTAATTTATCAGGACTGGTAAGAGTTTACTTTCTGTTCTGAAAATCATTGCCGTCTGACACCAAAACCATATTCTGTTAAGATTCCCTGGACTGCCCTCCCCTCTCATTGCCACTTTTTTCGCTCCCTGGTGCACAACATTTTTGTTGCGCTATGCACAACAATCCTACATTCCATAGTAGAATGGACCTTAAAAACCTAATACCAAAGGAAGGGCTATGCAGGATGCTTGGAAAAAATGTTGGTACCTCGCAGAACATTAGGCTACTGGATAATTTGTTTATATTTTAAATGTTCATAATCTAGTAACCACATGTCTGTTTAATTTCATATTTGGTTTAAATATGATGTTAGCGGATGTGTCCATGTTCATGATGTAAAAACATTGAATTTCATTAATATTTATAGTGGGCGGGGCTTAATATTATTTTGCTGAAAAAAATCTTGTGAATACAGTATTTCAAGAACGGTAAACTAGATTCATGTCATATTTGGTACACATTTAGCCCATGGTCCATAGATGTGCCCTATTTGTTTTGATGGTGATGTCTTGCATATTAATGAGTAGGCGGGGCTTATTGTACAAATATTGAAATGTTCATATTTTAGGAACCGCATGTGTGTTAATTTCATATGTAGTATAAATATGATGTTAGCTGGTGCATCTATGTTTATGATGTAAAATCATTGAATTATATTAATATGTATAGAGGGCGGGGCTTAGTATGATTTTGCTGAAAAAAGCTTGTAAACACTGTTTCTCAAGAATGGTACACAGGATTCATGTCATATTAAGTACACAGATAGTCCTTGGTTCTGAAAATCATAATTGTCTGACACCAAAACATATCCTGTTAGGATTTCCTGGACTGCCCTCCCCTCCCATTGCCACTTATTTTGCTCCCTGGTGCACAACATTTTTGTTGTGCCAGCAATCCTACATTCTATATTGGATTGAACCTCAGAAACATAATGCCAAAGGGAGGGCTATGTAGGATGCTTGAAAAGAAATGTTATTCTTGGTACCTCACAGAACATTAAGCTACTGGATAATTTCAGTAAATGGACATAAAAATCAAACTTATTCCAGCATTAGGAACATATCAACACTAGCATTTTTACAAAAAGTTACCTTCGTTTCCCTGAAATATGGCTTTCGATTGCGTGGCACTTATCGACTCTGCTTCAATCACCTCACTGAAATGTTATAAATTTGCATAAACGCTTATTCTGTAGCACTATAACTGGCATGATTGTATTGAGTTCAGTTGGTCAAAGTTGCCTGAAAGAAACTTGACCACTACACACATTGACTTTTATGGCTGTTCAGGAAAAAAATCTTTACTTTGCTATGTACTGTACATAGGTGAAATTCAAATTGCACTTGGTTGTCTGGACAGATGCTGCAAAAATATTTTCTGCCCAAGGTTAGGTTGCAGCTCAACTGGGCAGCCATATGAGCAATTTGTCAACCCCTGACAAAATGTTCTGTGTTATATATCTTCAGAAAAATGTATTATGAATATAGGTCTAAGTAAGTGAGTCTTTTTGTTTTTTTTTTTTGTTCTTAGTGATGAATTTGGACTTGTTTATTGCCCAGAGCCAACAGTAAACAGAAGTCCAGTAATCATTGAAGGCCAAAAGTTGGGACTACATACCTGGAGTCTTCCGATCATCTTGCCGTACATCAATCAGAAGCTACTGAAAAATGAAGGAAGGTCACAAGGTAAAAACAAGCACTGTAATTTGTTTCTAACAATTGTTTTGGAACTATTAATTTCTGCTTGTGTTAGACAATGATTCCATGTTTGGTTCTGATGCGATAGCATCAGGAACCTGTGCAGTCATGATGGCGTTTGTGATGGGTGTGTGTATGTATGTATGTTTGTGATGGTCAGCTCATACACGTGATATTTCAAGAATGATACATTAGATTCATGTCATATGTGGTACACAGACATCCGTAGATGTGCCCTAATGTTTTTGATGGTGATGTCATGCATATTAATTAGTAGACCAGGCTTAATGTAAAAATGTTGAAATGCTCATATTTTAACAACCCCATGTCTGGTTTGTGTCATATATGGTGTACTTATGCTGTTAGCTGGTGTGTACATGTTATGATATGAAAATGTTGACTTTCATTGATATGCATAGTGGGCAGGGCTTAATATGATTTACTTGAAAAGAGCTTGTAAATACAGTCTTAAGAATGGTAAATTGGATTCATATCTTATTTGGTACACAGATAGCCCATGGTCTGTAGATGTGTCCTATTGATTTTGTTGGTGATGTCATTCATATTAATGAGTAGGTGGGGATTAAAGTGAAGATTTTGAAAAAGTGATAAATGAACAACTGTATGTCCATTTTGCATCATATTTTGCAAGAAAATTTTGTTGGTTATTGTGTACATGCTTATGTTATTAACAGAAGTCAATAATATGCATGGTGGGCATGGCTGAGTTTGAAATTGATGCAAACACCATACTGTATCTCATTAACCATATATCAGATGTATGCTATATGTGGTACACAGATGGGTCATGGTCTGTGCTTATGTTCTAATGTTGAGGTAGTGATGTCCTGAATATTAGTGAGTACTAAAAATTCTTGAAATAGGATAAATGAGCAACTGTTTTTGCATCACACTTGCTATGATAATGTTGTTAATTATTGTGCAAATGCTAATGTTGTCAACATTTGTATTGATCTACATGGTGGGTGTGGCCTATGACTAAATATCATGGAACAAATATTTTCACATGATATGCAATAACATGACAGTTAATACAAATTTTGCATATCAATCAACTTGTGAAAAACAAACATCGGAACCACAAAACCTTTTGGTTCCGGTTTTGTATTGAGATTAAGAGATGTGTTGTTAAGTATGTGTTACTTCCTTGATGAGGGAAGAATGATTGCTTTCAGACATTGCACAAGAAAATGTCAAGGATAATTGTTAAAAGTTACACAAGGGAGTCTTCAGATTTCTGAATAATGTTGGAATGTCATTTGGTAATGAACATTGTTATTTGGTTGGAATGTCATTAGGTAATGAACATTGTTATTTGGTTGGAATGTCACTAGGTAATAAACATTGTTATTTGGCTGGATTTTTTTTTTTTTTTTTTTTTTTGGGGGTCCGTGGTACTGGGATTGAGATTCAGGAAGGAGGGAGGGGGGGGGGGAGTCCGTGATACTGGGATTGGGATTCGGGAAGAGGGGGTCCATGATACTGGGATAAGGATTCGGGAAGGGAGGTACGTGAAATTGGGACTCAGGAACTCTCCCCTCCCACATCATTGCCGGCTACCTGAGAATCCAGGTCGCCCCTTACATTCCTAACCCTTTACGTTGCTATAATTGTCGGAGGTATGGCCTTGGGAAAAACTCCTGCCACAGCCAAGCGCGCTGTGGTAACTGCGGAGCCCCGGACCATGACAACACCTCCTGCACCAACCCCCCACTCTGCACAAATTGTGACGGTAAACACCCAGCAAACCATCCCTCCTCGAAAGACTGTCCCACCTGGCTTCAAGAAAAACAAATAACAAAACTTAAAACCCTTAACCCCAACATAACCTACCCTGAGGCCAGGAAACAATTCCTCGCCTCTCTTAACTCCAAGCCTTCCTACTCAAACGTAGTCTCCTCTAACTCTAATTCCGCCCCCCCAAACACAACTAACACAACAAAAACTAACTCCCATGCCCAAACCGACCTCACCTGGCTCTTCTTACCTAGTCCTAAGCCCATCACCATTTCCAACAACCCAATCACACCCAATACCCACACCACCTCCACCACCACTTCTCTCCTCAACCTCCCTTCCTACTCTAAAGCCCCTACCGCCCCCTACACCAACACCACTAATACCTTCATACATCAAGCTAAAACCAGCCAAGCAAACAATCAACAAACCAACAAATCAACCAACAAACAACCAACCAAAAAACAACCAATCAACAAACAACCAATCAACAAACAACCCACCTCCCAAACCCACACTGAAGAGAGTATGGATTGTTCGATTACCGAACACACCGATCATACTTCTCGTTCAATTTTCAAAAACAATCGCTCCCAAAGAAATAGTTCCAAAGAAAAAACAAGCCAACTCAGACCCAGCAGATCTTCCTCCAGATAACCCCCCACCTCCTTTATGGCATACACCACAAACAATTACAATAACACCCACAACATCATACAATGGAACATTAGGAGCCTAAAGGCCAATTCTGAAGAAATCGACCTTCTGGCCTCCACCTTCAACCCGGTCGTCTTCTGCCTACAAGAAACTTTCTTGAAAACCACCGACCATTACTCCCGTAACAACTTTGCTTGCTATCACAAACATCAAGTCGATGCTGACAGGGCCTGTGGTGGCGTCTCCATTCTCGTTAGACACAATATCCCACACAGCCCTGTTCGTGTGCACACCGACCTTCAGGCCATCTGTATTTCTATCTCCCTCCACAAAACTTTCACTCTCTGCAATATCTATCTCCTCCCAACACCAACATTCAACCAACCAGCCTTAACAACCTCATCTCTCAGCTTCCCATCCCCTTCATCCTTCTTGGTGACTTCAACGCTCACAACCCTCTGAGGGGCTCTAATACCACCACCCCTAGAGGCAAGTTCATCAAAACGCTCTCCGTCAGCACAGCCTGTCCTTACTGAACACTAACTCCCGACCTACCTTCATCCTGCCACAGGCTCTCTCACCTGTATTGACCTGTCTATCTGTTCCCTAACCTCCTCCCTGATTTTAGTTGGTGAGTCACTGCTGACCTCTGTGGTAGTGATCATTACCCTCTTCTTATACACTCCAATCTTCAAATCCCCACTGAGCACACCCCCAATTGGAACCTCGACAAGGCTGACTGGTCCCTTTTGAAACCCTCTGTGACTCACACCTCTCCCCCATCTTCTCGAGGATGAGGATCCATGTCTAACTTCAGTAATATCCTTATCAACATCGCCACCTGCTCAATTCCCAAAACCTCCAAACCCCAAATCATCCCCCAATCCCTGGTTCTCGGATGACTGCAAAACCGCCATCAAGAACAGAAAAAGAGCCCTCAGGAACTTTAAAACTAACCCGACCACCCATAACCTTAACCTCTTTCGCATCAGCCGTGCAAGGCCAGACGCACTATCAAGGACAGTAAAACCAACACTTGGAACAACTTTATCTCTTCTCTCACCACCAACACCCCACTAAGAAGATTTGGAGAATGGTTAACAGCTTCCACGGCAGAGTAGGCAAATCTTCCATCTCCCATCTCTCTTGGAATGGAGACCTTCTCACCGCAAAAAGGACATCGTTGACCACCTCGCCGCCTCTTTCAGCAACATCTCGCCCGACCAACTACTCTAATGCTTTCAAAATCAAAAAGCTTGCGATGAAGCCCGAGAATCGCTTTTCCCTCTGACAACTCCCGGCTACAACACCCCTCTCACCCTTTCTGAATTAAACCAAGCCATCAACGACGCTGGCTGCACCTCCAAGGGCCCAGATAACATCCCCTATCAGTTTCTGAAACACCTCCACATCAAGGCCACCACTACCCTACTCACCATCTTCAACCACATTTGGTCCTCACACTCCTTTCCCCTATCTGGAGGACAGCTATTGTCATCCCCGTCCTTAAACCGGGAAGGATAGCACCGACCCCACCAGCTACCGACCCATCGCCTTACTTGCTGTCTCTGTAAAATTATGGAAAAGATCATTAATCAGAGACTAAACTGGTTCCTCGAGACCAACATAATCCTCTCTCCTCACCAAAGCGGCTTCCCAAAACGCCGCAATACCTAGACCAGTTAATTACGCTCGACACCGCTATCCGGGAATCCTTTGCAAAAAGGAACACCTCGTTGCCATATTTTTTGACCTCGAGAAAGCTTTCGACACTACTTGGAAATACGGCATTACCCGAAACTTCACACCATTGGCCTCAGAGGCCACCTTCCCACCTTTATTCAAAACTTCCTCTCACCCAGGCAGTTCCAAGTTCAGATTGGCCACACCCTCTCCAAGCCGTGCCCCAAGAAGAGGGCGTCCCCCAAGGCAGCATCCTCTCCCCCACTCTCTTCAACCTGAGCATTAATGACATCGGGAATGACCTTGGCCCCAGCATCAAACGTACCCTCTACGTGGATGACTTCACCATCTTCTACTCCTCCCTAGCTTTCCTATTGTTGAAAATAGGCTCCAAACCAGCCTCAATCAGCTGCAAGTCTGGAGCAACAATAACGGTTTTAAATTCTCCAAAGACAAGACAGTCTGCATGCACTTTTGTCATTTCAACAACCTCCACCCCAACCCGAACTTTGTGCTCAATGAGAATCGCATCCCTAAAGTTGAAAACACAAAGTTCCTTGGTCTAACTCTAGACCCCAAGCTCACCTACAAGCCACACATCACCAACCTGAAACTAAAATGCAATAGCTCCCTCAACCTCCTCCGACTGTTCTCCAACACTACTTGGGGAGCGAACCGCTATGCTCTCCTCAAAATTTTCAGGCTCACCATTCGTGCTGCTTGACTATGGCAATATTGTTTACTGTGTCGCTCACAACTCATACCTCAACCACATTAACACCATCCAAAATGAAGCCCTCAGGCTTTGTCTAGAGCCTACAGGACCTCCCCAATCACTAGCCTTCATGTTGAAGCCAACGAACCCCCTTTCTACTTAGATGTAAAAGCTTAGCCTCTCCTATGCTTTTAGAGTCCTCACCAACGCCCAGAACCCTGTTTACAACCTCATTAGGTACCCTAATTTCTCCTCCCTCTTTGATAGAACTAAAACCCTATCGCCTCCCTTCAGCTTACGCATTAAATCAGACCTCTTTCAACTTGGCATCAACCCCGCCACTCTCGGCACCTATTCCTGGCCCACTTTTCCGCCTTTGGGCCACCCCCTTCCTTCTGTCCACCTAGACCTCTCCACTTATAACAAAACTCAAACTCACCCTAATCTCTTCATCAATCTCCACAACCAAATCAAAGACCAACTCTCAAATTACACCTCCATCTATACTGATGGCTCCAAGGAAGGCAACAAGACAGCTGCTGCTGCCATCATCCAAGACATCACCCTCAGTAGCAGACTTCCTGACCACTCATCCATCTTTTCAGCCGAGGCTAAGGCCATTCTCCTCGCCCTCAACTTTATTAAGTACTCTCCTCTTAGTCACTTTGCCATTTTCTCTGACTCAAAGGCTGTTCTTACTTCATTACTCAATCTTAAATGGGATAACCTCACCTGCCACCTCCTCCTCCGGAAACTCTTCTCTCCCACCCTCTGCAGGAAAAGTGTTCTTTTCTTCTGGATACCCAGCCATGTTGGCATCCCTGGCAATGACAGGGCTGATACAGCCGCTAAGCTTGCCCTTAACCTCCTCCCTTCCCCTTTTCCCAAAACCCTCTCTGACATCAAACCGCTTATTGCTTCTCTTGTTCGTGACCGCTGGCAAACCTTATGGAACTTCCAAATTGATAACAAACTCCATGTTATCCAGCCCACAATCCCGATCAAATCCACCATCAACAACCTTTCTCGTGATCGACAACGTTCATATTACCCGTCTTAGAATTGGTCACACCCACCTCACTCACTCCCACCTCCTTATTGGTTCCCCCAACCCCTCTGTAACAATTGCCACTGCATCCTCACAATCCAACACGTTCTCCTTGCTTGCCCCCTGTACAACCTTCCCAGAGCTTCCTCGCTCCCCACAACTCAATTGCTGAGTTCTTCCAAAAAAATCCTCCAGATAAAATAGTCTCCTTCCTTCAGCATGCATCCCTCTACAACCATATTTAATTCTCCTCTTCCACCCCCTCTCTACTTTGTTTTTGTTTTACCCATGCACCTCCTCTCTCGATCACAGCTTTCTGGCTTTTGTTCTTGAATTTCTCTCGTTCTTCCCTGGTCTCTTTCCTTACTACCTCTAAAATGATCTGACCTCTCAGGCACAATTTGACTTTCGTTGTCGTGGTGCCGTTAAGACCTCATCAAACAAACAAACAGGAAGGGGGCATCCGTGAAACTGGGATTCGGGAAGGGGGTGTCCGTGATATTGCGATTCGGGAAGGGGGCGTCCGTGATATTGGGATTCGGGAAGAGGTGGGGGGCGTCTGTGAAATTGGGATACGGGAAGGAGGGCGTCCGTGATATTAAGATGCGGAAGGGGGCGTCTGTGATATTGGGATTTGGGAAGGGGGCGTCCATGATATTGGGATCCGGGAAGGGGGCGTCCTTGATATTGGGATTCGGGAAAGGGGGCATCCGTGATAATGGAATTTGGGGAAGGGGGCGTCTGTGATATTAAGATTTGGGTGGGGGGGGGGGGTTTAAATCATTAAAAGGGATTTCAAATAATTTATCTTCAGAGTATGAGGAATGGTATTAATATGAGTTACTTCCCCACTCACTGAGAAAAGAACAATAACTTCTTACACAAGAAAATCTCAAGGATTATTTTAAATGTCAACCATGGGGATTATAATTGGGCAATTACAGAAAGAAAGAAGGGAAAAAAAGTCTTGTCTCACTAAAGAGTAAGATTGAAATGTTAAGTCTTTATAAATTTTCATCAGTAAAGAGGAAGTCTTGAGTTTTGCCAGCAAAATTTGTACATGCTTACAACTTTCCAAAACCTTTCTTATAATGATCCAACCTGTACGCACCGTAACCTGTGCACTTTTTCCTTTTTTAAAGAATGCAGTGGTTGTTTTGTGCAAGGAAACACATCAGCTAAATGTATTGACATAGACAAAACCCCTCAGTTTGCTCTTTGAAATGATTTTACAAGAATAAAAAACATAAAATATTGGTAAGATACTGTATATCTTTGTGTGAGGCAGGGGGGAGGGGGATTTTTCAATTCTAGAGCCTTAAGTGTGTTCCTTGTTAAAAAATAGAATTATTTTTCCATTTCTCTCTTCATAACTACTATTTTAAACCCTTTCGTTGTGTGTACCTGACAGTGGATACTTTTTATCCTCAGATGACATTGTACCTTTAGACATAAGAAATTCTGAATTCATCAGTATGAATATTTGTATTTCACTTTTAGGCATTTGCCAGGGAAAGCACAGGTAAGTCACAATGACTTGTTTTCAGTGTGTACTTGATAAATTTACCAGGATGGAAAGTGGATGAACACCGGCTTAACACCCTGTACTTTCCGAGAAGTGTTCAGAGAACCAGGCAGGGGGTGAAACTCATACCATCAGGACCAATGGCTTTATGTCCCCTCTGAAGGACGGGATGTGCCACCCAACCATTGGCCACTTTTCACAAAGGTAAAGTGGGGAAGAAGGTGTGATGCAGAAGACAAACCTCTGCGCTTGATGTCAGTGTATATTATTCTGCATATCTGTGCTGGTTAAATCGCCGTTGGACTCGAACCTGGAACCTCCAGCAATTCAGTCATATGCTCAGGCGACTGAGCTACCTGCCTCCCATATATATATATGTTTTCATTAGTGCATTGTTTTGAAGAAAATTATTGTATTAATATTAGTTGTACATATTTCTCATACCCTGGCTCTCTGTTTTTCTTTCTGATAGACCTGAAAACTTTGCAAGAGTGTAGCAGAGGAGGCGTTCTTCTGAATCCAGAGTGTAGTTCATTTTGGAATATCAGGTAGGGGATAAAATTACCATTTTGAGAAAGGCAAAGATCTATTCAGTCATAGTGGTAATTCCTGCCAAACATCTTAAGGTTTTCGTTATTGTTTTGGACCTCCCTTTATAGTACAAAAAATAATGATCATTCATATTGGATATTTTCTTTTAGAAAACTTCTTGTAGACCGAAAGTTTGTGAAACTTCAAGGTGAACTAAAGCTTACTGATGTGGTTTTGACAAAACACCCTAAAAGCCCTGAGACATTTGTACACAAGTAAGTATTGTAGGATTCCATTCATATTTGCTGCTATTGGTGAAACGAAGTACTGTAGACTCTAGATTATATTTGAGAAAGATCTTACAGGTTTCTATTGTATTCTACCTTCTCACCTTCCTTTTCTTACCTTTACTTTTTCCTTTATTCACCTTCTCTCCCTTTTTCCCTCTATCTTACCTCTCTTTCCTCTCTGTTCCAACTCAAGCACCTTAGTTTTAAACACCCTCTTGGCACATTTGACTTTTGACTGTCGCGGTCGTTAAACATCACCAAACCAAACCAAACCAAACCATCTATTGCAATGTTAAAGAGTCAAGTCTTTTAAATAATTTGTTTACATATAATGCTAGGTGAACAATAGCACATGAGATAAGATCAGGTCATACACAAGTGTAGGTCAAGACACTATACAAGATGTCCTCATGAGCCAATCAATGGCTCACAGTGGCTTTGGGAATATATTTTGTTCAAGCATGTTCATCTTATGTGATAGAAGATAATAAAAGGAAGTCTTGTAAAATATTTCTATGTTAGGGTGATGTTCAAGATTAAATCTCCAACACATTTGTATAAAATGACTGGTGTCAGGTAACGGATGACATCACAGCCTCACATTCCTTAAGAATTTTTTTTTTTTTGGTGGGGCAAAAATATTGGTTTGGGGTGTTGTGGCTTGCAGCCATTTTAATGTTAGCATAAAAGTCAAATAAAGAAGATAATATTTCCAATTAGTGAAAATATTTTCAATGAAATAAATACATAAACCATTTTTTGGCTTTAAGTTTCTGAAGTCACTCTTCTAAAGTAGACTTTCTCCGCCATTCAGTTTAAAGGAAAGATATCGTCCCATAAATACATCCAGAAGTGAACACTGCTGTGCTGATAACATCACTTCCGTTTTTTAATTTTCACCATTGATCACAAGAAATCTGGGATGTTGTCGATCACACGCCTTCAGACTGAACATAGGGAACGATGTGTTATCGGTAACATCATAGAATTCTCGCAATTAATAGAAAAAGTGACGTTACCAGCATGGCGGAGTTCAGTTCCAAATTTATTATGGGATGATGCCTTTCTTTAAAATACAAGTTTGTGATATCTTTTAAGCTTTAATGGATGATATTCTAAAAATGCCAGAAATTTATTCCACTTGAGAGAGAAAGTTACAGTAAGGATCTGTCACTGACTGCACTCTGATTTTTGGAACAAACAAATGCAGCGAGTTATTTGATTCTATGTTTTCCCTTGCGCTGACATACACAGATAAAAAGCCAGTTAAATTTGAAGGTGCCTTGTTAGATAAACATTTTGTAGAACAATATTGCCGTTTTCAAACCACCTTTTTCTAAAAATAAAATCAGAACTTTACCAAAGTCCTATAGAAGTAATCTTGCTGTCATTTTAAAATACTCAGATATTTCTTTTACAAAATATAACTTTTTTTTTCATAGGAGTCATATTACAAAAAAAAGTAGCTTAAAAAAAGGTAAAACTCAAAAATTGGCAAAAAATGTTTTGTTTTTTTCTTTTAAATCTCACAATAACTTCAAGATAACATTTTTGCTTCAAAATCAAACACGCAAATCCTAAGACATGATATTATTGATTGTTCTGGAAAATTTTCTTCAAAATTTCATGAATTTCTACCATTTTTGACCCATGTTTTTCAAAAAATTGTGCACCAAAACTGTACATTGCACATGCTTCGTTAAACCGTTGTTCGAAAGTGCTTGCAATTTCCTTTCATTTCATAAATAAATAAATACAGGCATACCCCCTCTATTTTGAACCTTTCCTATATTAGTTATATTTCACCACAGCATTTTCAATGATCATCTGGAGTAGTTAATATAAAGGTGGCCAGCATGTGAGCACACCAGGTTCGAGTCTCACTGTGACCACTGCGTTATAATTTTTCTGCTGCAGTTTTCAGGGTCATTTGACTAAAAACATTTTTGGAGTTTTTTCATTTTAATTTCTTTCCAAAAATTCTAGATATCGTCATTGGAAAGGAATTTTGATAAAGAATTTAAATATGTAACAACACAAATTTAAGTTTTTAATATTGACAAGAAGTTATACTTGTGCAAAGATTGGCCTTTTGTTGACCAAATTTAGCCAAAAATTGCTTATTTTGCATGTTTTTGTCTAATGTTTCCTAATTTGGCTTTCATTACTCATATGATAAATATCTTATCTTTCATTCCAACCAAAATTGTAATGAAAGGAAGGTTGTCAAAAGTGCATATGAAAAAAAAGGTTATGAAAATTGGGCTCACATTTTTCAAAGCCCTGGTAGAGTAAGGATTAAACAGAATACTTTAGCATGCTATATAGGTGAAATGAATATATAATTATTTGGAAAAACAAGATGAGAAGATTTTGCAAATGTTTTGTAAACTGAGTTACTAAGCTGCCAAGAATTCACATTACTGTGTTTCTTCGATTATATATCGCTGAAATTTACAGATAATTTAAAATTGCAATCCTTTTCATTCTCAGGAGGTGGCTGGTGAAACGATCACTTAAATCCCACCCATCAGATGCTGGGGTTCATTACCAAGACAATGCTGTCCAAAGAAATGGGGCATGTCATCAACTTGAGAGGAGGGATATCATCAGGTCTGAAGTAGAAGCATGCACTGTTGCGGCTAATAGGTGAGTCTAGATGGTTGGCTAAGTGGTAGAGTTATTTTCCAGCCTTAGATCTTAGTGTAGTGCTCTTTCATTTGAAGAAAAGACTTATGTTTTTAGAGAGAAAAAAAGTAAGATCCTTTTTTCAGTCCAGGAGTTTTTGGCTGAAAGTAAGAGTAAATTATTCTTATGTACATAGTACCTAGCATCCACCTCGGTCACTCTTTTCTAACCCACTCCTTCTTCCCTTCTGGTTCTCCTGCACTTCTCTGCCCTACTTTCAATACTGATCTCTCGATTGGGCATATCATCTGTCCCTTATTCCAGAACTTCAGATCTTTCCTCTCCTCCACTTCCATTTCTGATCTCTTCCAGAACAATCCCTCCTCTGACATTGTCACCCTCTGCAATAGCAACTTATTCTACCTGATCTAACCTTTGCTCACACTCCCTTCCTTTTCTATCCTACCATCTTATTCCTCCTCCCCTTTTGTACCTCTATTCGCTTCTATATTATTCATACTGTCCTAAGTCCTGCACTTCTGTTTTCTAACACCCTCTGGGCACATTTGACTGTGACTGTCGCGGTGCAGTTAAACATCATCAAACAACAACAGTACCTAGTATATTAAAATACACTTGAGTGACGATTTATTTCAAACTACTACAATAACATATGAATCTCTACTTAACCCTTGCTCACCTCACTGTGTCCTCTCAACCTTTTCTGCACCTCTGACATAATCTGATCTCTCTGGTACTGCTGTGGTAAATAATTGCATTTGCTTTGTGGTCGTATTCTTCTCTTCTGGATACCCAGCCATGTTGGCATCCCTGACAATGACAGAGCTGTTGCAGCCGCTAAGCTTGCCCTCAACCTTCCCCCACCCCATTTCCCAAAACCCTTTCTGACATCAAACCCCTTATCGCTTCCCTTGTTTGTGACTACTGGCAAACCTCATAGGACTCCCAAATTGATAACAAACTCTACGTCATCTAGCCCACCATTCCGATCAAACCCACCATCCGCAATCTTTCCTGTGTCAACAACGTTCACATTACCCACCTTAAGAATAGGTCACCCCCACCTCACTCACTCCCTCCTCCCTATTGGCTCCCACACTCCTCTGCAACAATTTCCATTGCACCTTCACAGTGCACCATGTCCTCCTTGCTTTCCCCCTGTACAACCTTCATAGCGCTCCCTTCGCTCCCCACAACTCAGTAGCTGAGCTCTTCCAGAAAAACCCTCCGGATAAAATGATCTCCTTCCTTCATCGTGCCTCCCTCTACAACCATATTTAGTCCTGCTCTTCCATGCCCTCTACCTACATTTACCCCTTTTTTTGCACTCATGCACTTCCTTTCTCGATCCCAGCTTCCTGGCTTTTCATCCCCGTACTTCTCTCAGACTCCTATTTTCTTTTCTTCCTGCCTCTGGAATAATCTAATCTCGCAGACACAATTTGACCCTCGCTATTGTGGTGCCGTTAAGCCCTCATCAAACAAACAAACAAACTTTGTGGTCACTAATTCGGAAAATACTGGCAGCCAAGCTCCCTCATTTCCAAATATTACTCGCTAGTACAAAAACCTGTTTTTAATATAATTTTGAATGAAAAAACCCTTCTTTGCCAGATGGTATTTCAAAAATGAACAAAACAATTATCGAAAGTAAAGATCGATTGGTAAAGCAAACAATATGATCATTTTTCATCATGGAAAATCGCCAAGATATAAGTTTTCGTTGCCATGGCAACAGAATTGTTGAGGATTGGTTGTAGTGTTGTTATACCTCGCCAACCAACCAACCAAAATTGCATATATCACTTATAATCAACACCTTCAATTTTCAAGTGATTGCATCTTTATCAGACTGGTCTTCCTAAGGATAGAAAGGAGGGGGTGGGGATTTAATTCTGAGGTTGATGTTGGTGACAGTGGGTTATTGTATGCTACCTGTGGGATTGTGTTGAGAATACTAAGTTACAAAAGAAAGTATGATTGTCTCATAGTCTATGTAACCAATGGAAAATGTCTTTGTGTACGTGATGCTCTCTATCTATGGTAATGTTGTAGAATATCGAGAAGTGTTATCTTCACAACAGAATATGTGACTAGATAACCATAAGACTGGTCTGATGAGACCTAGGTAGGTTGTATTCGTAATATATCTTTTTCTGTCTTTCCAGTATTTGCATTCTTCATACCCTGCCTCATTTCTCCTGTAGATACCCAAGTAACTACAATGCTTGGAGTCACAGAATCTGGGTGATGAGAGAGGTTGAAGGCTTGTCAAAAGAGGTAGGTTCATCTGGAACTGGGAAAAAATCTAAGGTTCCGGCTATTATAACCGAAGGAAAATCGGGAATTCGCTGGGGCAAAAAAACTTTTTTTTTTTTAAATCTCGTGAGTAAGCAACAGTATATGTGGTAAATATGTGCTCTAAAAACGTCCCCCATATATTTGTGCAATGAAATATATTAATTTGCGAAACAGGGAAGTATATAAAGATGTTAAATACATTATTATTATTTCTGGCGTGATTTTTCGTGGGAAGATTTTTGACACCTTTGTTCTGAACCGTGGGAAGTTTTATAATCAATTCCCAACCCCGGGTTCCATCAACAGTGGTTTAGCAAGAGTGGGGTTCACAACCTGCTATTCTTCCATTACAAATGGCACATGTACAAATTGTGTATCAGCATTGGTTGGTTGTAGCATTGCCTGGCAAGACAGACTTTGGCCCATCTGAAACTGGTGTTGACATTCCCATTATTTATTAGCATTCATCATTTGAATGGTCAGTGTTAGCAGATTATAGTAGTTGGTCTCCTAAAATTGGATAATAATTCTTTATAAATTTACCATATGTGCAAAAGCTTAAGAAAAATAAGTTGCACCTGATGTTGACATTTTCTGATTTGATAAATAATCTGTGGAAAAAATGTAATTGGCAAAAAATCTCATCAGATCATGTATAAAATTAATAAATTTACATGGTTTTGAATTTTCAAGAATGATTATTCAATAGAATATACAATTTTGTAATAATTAATGTCAAATATATCCTAAAACTTATCGATGACAAAGTAAGTTAAATTCCATAAAGTCTCCAGGGCGTATAGAGCCAATGCTTGTACCCGGTTTCCATTGTGCTAAATGGATGAGAGTACTTGACTCTTTCTGGATGGGACAGCAGTCCATAGCAGGTTAACTCCCCAGCCTAAATGTACTCATTTCACAGCTGAGTGAGATTCGATCCCGGTACATTTTGAGTACAAGATCGACACCCTTACCACTGGGCTACTGTACTCCTCTATCGATGGCAAAACCGGCGGTAAAATAAACAAATTATGCATTTTTTCAACTTGATGTATGTAATGCACTTTGTATTTATTAAAGTGTCTTGGAAATTTGATCAGCTGTATCAACAAAATAAAGCCTTTGGTAAAGTTGAAAGAAGACAAAATCTGGCATAATCCTTATTTCATATGATAGGATAGAAAATAATAAATCTTCTGATCAAATTTCATAACTCCCAAAGCATTCTAACACATTTTTTGTAATTATTTAAACTTAAATGTTACTACTAAATAGTACTATGGGATCTGCCATTTTGGTTATAAAATATGCAGAAAATGATGTCATCAACCCAGCAGGATGTTGGAATGCCTTGTATTGTATTTCTTTATGATGTATCTCACATTTTCCAGCTTATGACAAATTGATTTTCTTTTGTAAGGGTCAAGGGCATTTTTGTGTACACATGAAATGATCAAAACATGCTGTTAAAACTTTGTGTCACATCATTTTGGGATAAAAACTTTAATCAAAATTTATTAAGAAATAGTATAATCATTATGTTCCTGTTGGGGAAATAATGTCACCATGCACAAGATTTTAATACGGACTTGTACAAAATGGCAGCCTTCATGGGTCAACTTTAAACATGAATAATTTTAGAAAGGATTATAATTTTGACTTTCTGTTTTTGGTAGTTGGTTTAGATTTTTATCCTCGATCATATGGAATGATTGTATGAAACTTTATGTTTTTTTTAACCCTTTATTTCCCAGGCAGCATGCACTTTTAAAAAAATTATTGTACTTTGTCACATAGGCTTACAACATTGATTCTGGAATCATTTGAAAGAACTTGAATAGTTCTTTCAGAAAATGTATATATTTTGATGGGAGTTATGTTGAAGATTTTTGAAAAAGATGGGTTGAAATGAAGAAAATGCACAAAATTTTACAAAAACATTTTTTTCCCTTTCAAATACTTGTTTGTCATACTTCCAAACCTTGCTTTTTTTTGCCTGAAAACCCATGAGAAATTTACAAAGATATCAATGCATCCAATTTTGGTCAAATTTGACTGCCTTATCATCAATATCTTTTTTGGTGGCAAATTGGCTAAAGTTGTTAAAAATATCATGATTTTTAGCCTTTTGAGACTAAACTTCTTTAAAAGAAGTAGAATAAACTTTAAAGAAAATTGAAGCTTTTGATTGCAATACAACTCACCTACGTGAAATATAACGTAAGAAAGGCCAATTTTCATGTTTTCGATTGAAATAAAAACAAAAAGCTGCCCCATCTTTATTCCTGCCAATATTTCAGTACGAAAACAATTTCACACTCTAGGACATGCAATTGTAGTCTGCAATAACATGAGGGATTACAGTTTGAGAGCCCTGGGTTCGAATACCACACTAGATGCGCGTCATTGTTTTTTGCAATTTATTACAGCGGTGATTATGTTTTTGGTTTATTTTTATTGTTTTTGCAGGTTTTACTTTGAGAATAAAATTCATATTGGTACCATTGGAAAGGAAATTACACAATCTAAATATGTACAAAAATCCTCCATTTTCATCATTCACAAGAAAAAATACAAGCTCAAAGTAAATTGGCCTAATTTTGCCTCAAATTTGCATATTTGCATATTTACTTCTAGTTATACCTTACCTTCCATGCTACTAATAGGCAATCTGGTTACATGACCTGATTCTAATGCACTTCTTATTGACCTTAAAAACGTAGTTACCAGCCCAGTCCTGACCACCATATTACCTTTACTAACCCTCACTTCCTTTCAGCGCGTTGTTTGCACAACATTGCTGGAACTGGTCAATTTTTCTTTTGTTAATTTAATCTCTTTTTAACACTTTTCTCCTTTGCAGTTTCTACCAGGCAGGTTTTTCCGCAGCTCTATCTTATCCGGTTCGCCTTTTCAAGTCTTCTTGGTTAAGACGAGGTAGCCATGGGCCCGGTTTTTTTTTTTGGTCCGACTCACAGGACTTTCCCGTGTAGCCTACACTTAGGATAGAGTGTTTTTGTCTCCATCTGTACAAAGCGGGTGGCTAGTTTAAGAGTGTCCCACTCTTGTGGCGGGTGTTTTTAGGCCCTAGAGTACCAAGTGTGCCTGTCTAATGGACCTCTTGCCCCTGGGTTTAAGTGTTTTTCACCCTCGGCCCCGCCCTTACAGGAGGAGAGCCTAATGTTATACTATGTATTGTATTAACATGTTAGGATATCTTCAGTACAGGTTCTCGTATGCATTAGGCCAATTTCTTCAAGCTAGGACCCCGGACAGGGAATGGACAGCCTACAAAAAAGAAGTTGATAAGGCCACCGTGTCCAACCAGCTGCCTGTCAGGCACTCATAAACACCCCCCTGATCCCGGACGGAGTGTGGCAACTTTTCCGCCAGCCGGCGAGCGGCACAGCAGCGGTGTCCAGCTCCATGGCCAGGGCTATGAAATTTCTTAACCCTGCGGTCCAGTGGAGGGACGATTTCCTAAGAGCTGTCGACCGGGCCATATGGCGGGGTTTTAAATACCAAGCCCTTGCCGAATGGGTGACAGAAAGCTTAGACTCGGTTTTGCGTAGGCATCTACCAGCCGACGTCCCTACAAAGACCCTGCCTTTTTTAACCGGACTTTTGGATTTGTTCGACACAACAGTCGACCAACTCGCCCGAGCCCCCACAAAGGTTGTCCGGGAGTGGTGCGAGAATGTTCTCCCTGTCCGTGGACTCTCTGACACCACTCAGGAGGACCTTCGGCAGTTACCAACAGAAGGCCCGGACCTATTTGCAGGTCACTTCCAAGATGTTCTGTTGCGCCAAGCTGGCTGCCAGGACAACCTTCGGAAGCTGTTAGCGAAGACGAAGTCTTTTGATTCTTTTCCCGCACGTTGCTGCCATTCGGCCCCCGTATGGGGCCGAGGTGAGTCTAACCAGCAACGGACGTGTCGTCGCCATGACACAGTCACAGCTTCTTCCTCTTCCCAGGAGTGCACTTCGTGGACCAGCAGAGTGAACGTGGCAGGGACCGGTCAACGCTCCTACCCCTTTGCACACAGAGCGGGTACCTCCTTCCAAGGGAGAGGGAAGGGCAAGCGACAGCGTTTTTGACCCACCCTCAATGCTCCCGTTGAAGGGCGTTCCAGTCGGGGGGCGTTTGGGGACATTTGCAGAGGCATGGGAGAGAGTCACCACAGACAAATGGGTGCTACGAACCATTTGGCAAGGTTACCGTCTAAAGTTTATGACTCCCCCGCCCCAGGGGGTCTTTCGCCCAACCCCCACGCCTCGTCTGAGCGGCCACACAGAATTGTTGAGTACAGAAATCGGGAAACTGCTGGCAAAGAACACCATAACCCCCATTTCGAATCTTCCCAGGAACCTCGTAATGTCCACGTTTTTCCTGGCCCCCAAGAAGGGGACAAATGGCGCCCGATAATCAATCTGAGACAGCTCAACATGTTCATTTGTCCATTGAAGTTCAAGATAGAGACTCTTCACTCCATCCTCCCTCAGTGGACGAGGGGCCTGTGGACCACCTCTGTCGACCTCGCAGATGCATATCTCCATGTGCCTATGCTCGTGGAACACAGGCGTTTTCTGTCGTTCCAATTCGAGGGAATGATGTACACGTTCAGGGCGTTACTCTTCCGGCTATGGACTGCCCCTACGGTCTTCATCCGGATAATGAGAGTTATAGTGGCCTTTCTACGACGGCAAGGCATCAGAATCTTTATGTACCTAGATGACTGGCTGATCGTCGCAGTAGACGCAGCCACCGTCGCAGAACACACGAACGTGGTCATAAGAGTGGCACAGGACTTACGGTGGGTGATTCACCTCGCCAAGTCCAACCTTGTTTCGTCTCAGACTCCCATTTTTCTGGGAGCAGTCCTGGATTTTACTCAAGGTCGTATATGACCGACAGAGGAGCGGATCTGTTCGTGTTTGTGGACAACCACAAGCTACCAATTTTTTGCGCTTTGTCACCCGACCCGAGAGTCTGAAAAGTTGACGCGTTTACATTCAGGTGGACCCACTTTGCGTCGTGGGCTACGCCTTCCCACCATTCGCTCTGGTATCGAGAGTACTAGGCAAGGTTATGTAAGATCAGTGTTCCATGTTTCTTCTGGTAGCTTCCAATTGGCCTGGCCAACTGTGGTTCCCTCAGCTACTCAATCTTGTCGCAGGTTTCCCGTACGAGCTTCCGGTCACGGACGAATTAGTCTCAATCCTGGACTCCGGCAAAGTGCACCACAATCCAAGAGCACTTTATTTGACTGTATGGCCTCTATCAGCGAATCTCTTGTGTCGCAGGGTCTTTCGGAGGCAGCTGCCCAAATGGCAGCCCGAAGTCGGAGATCTTCCACTTTAGGGATGTATGCTTCTAGACTCTGAATCTTCCAAGACTGGTGCCAGGATTAATCGGTTTCTCTTGGTGACGTAGCGGATTTTTTGTTGGTCCAGTTTAACCTGAATAAATCCATCAATACAGTCAAGGGGTTCAGGACAGCCATAGCAGCTATCCACCAGGGCTTGCTAGATGGCTCGACTGTCACCGATGCGCAGCTTCTGGAAAGATTGATTAAAGGAATGTTCTTACAAAAACCTTCAGTTCGGAACCTTGGGATATGCAGGTAGTTTTTGAGACATTGGCATGGGCTCCGTTTGAGCCTTTGCCAGAATGTCCTCTCAAGGAACTGATAATCAAAACAGTATTTTTACTCTCCGCATCCTCGGCTAGAAGTAGAGGAGCCATTCACACGCTTTTGCTCAAAGAGGGCCATAATCGCTTTGAATTTGGGGTCGTTCGACTTGTGCCGAACCCGGCCTTCTTAGCCTAGAATCAGACGTTAGAGGTTTTACCAGAATCTATTTTCCTACCGTCCCTTGCTACGTTTTCTGACATGACAGAGGACAATGCCTGGTGTCTGTTCGATGTCTCAAACACTATATCAAACGTACGCAATCTTTTCGCTATGACGTCACTGCTAATTCGTGTCCTTACAAAAGCCGCATTGCGTCGTCTCGCTTGATACGATTTCAAGTTGGATTACTCAGGCAATCACGTACAATAAATCCGCATTATTCACGGAACGTTCGGTTAAGGCACATCATGTACGAGGCATAGCTATATCAATGGCGCTTTTTGGTGGGGTCCCCGTAACGAGATTCTTCGTGCTGCGGTATGGAAAACACCAGCCACGTTCGTCTCTGCATATCTAAAGGATATAACAGACTTGCAAGGGCCGTTCTTTCTAGAAGAGGACCACCCCTTTCTTAAGGTGAATGTTCTCATTTTTAATTATTCACGTTCTGTTGGAGTTCTTACGTTAATTTTCTTAGCGTTTTAATCGTTCATTAACGGATTTCGGCCGCTGTTCTGGCACGTTTAATTTGTTTCATTTTACTTTTGAAAAATTTTGGCCGTTGTTCGGGCTCTTGTTTTTTCGTTTATTCCTACTAACGAAACTTTGTCGTCGTTTTGGCGATTGTTCTTTCGTTATTTTACTAACGGAATTTTGCCAATCTTTGATGCCTTTTATTTCGTTTATGTTTTACTAACGCGGTTCTGCTGCGGTTCTGGCAGCTTCTGCTTAGTTTAACTTTACAGACGGTTTGATCACTTCTTGCTTTCCTAAACCGCTCCAGTTCTCTGACGAACCTGGTGGGTTTTCGTCATGACGTTTCGAGCGTTATTTACAGTTTTAATCTGTTTACTTACAGTTTGTGTTCGCATGTTTTCACAGATGATTAACCTTTGTTCTGTAGATGTTTTACCTCGGTTATTCTCAACCGAATGCTCTCTGTTTTCTTTTTATAAGTAGCAGTGGCTTACTATTTTTATGGTTCCTATTTGGAGGTCTTTCGTCCTTAAGAGGAGAAGGAATTTTGTCCTTTAAGTGGGATAAGACTAGTGTGAGTTTTAGTACCAGCCTTTGCCAAAAATAAAAAAATTTGCTGCGACCTGAACTCCCTCTCTGCCTTTCTATCCTCGGTTGTCATCTGATTGTATATTAATAGCATGGAAGGTAAGGTACAACTAGAAGTAAATTGACCCCGCTAAGCGTGGCGGGGATATTTACTGGAGTTATACTTACCTTCCATGCATCCTGGCCCGCCTCCCCTCTCGTTTAGGCCTCGGTGGAATGTTAAGTGAGGGTTAGTAGAGGTAATATGGAGGTCAGGACTGGGCTGGTAACTACGTTTTTAAGGTCGCTTAGAAATGCGTTAGAATCAGGTCATGTGACTAGATTGCATATTAATAGCATGGAAGGTAAGTATAACTCTAGTAAATAGCCCCGCTATGCTCAAGTTTAGTACAGCTCTTGTCAGTATGTTTAAAGCTAAGCTAAAGCTAAATCTATCAGAGCCATTAGGCTCATTGGGCCGGTGCTTATTCCCGGTTTCCTTGGCACAAGCGAATGAGAGTACATGACTCCCCCTTGACAGGACGCCAGTCCATCACAGATTAACTCTCCAGCACTACTGGTACTCATTTTACAGCTGAGTGGACTGAAGCAAGTAAAGTGTCTTTCTGAAGGACACAATGCAGCGCTCACGACAGGAATTGAACTCGGTACCTATTGAATAAGAGCATGACTCCTTAACCACTGAGCCACAGCACCTCAATATGGAAGAGTTGAAAATAATTATAAAATTTTCCAAGGTTCTGAATGAAGGTATCGAAAATCTTCCCACAAAAAATTGTGACAAATAATATTAATGTAGTAAATGCATATTTATATGCCTCCCTCTTTCGCAATTTCTTGCCGCAAATTTCCGTTTTTCCCGCATTTACAACAGCTGGAACCATAGATTTTTTCCAGGTCTGAATGTCCGGTATACTTTGCATGGGAGATGTTCATACTTTATAAGGGTGTTTCAGCTGAGGTCATGTGACTGTTTACATCGCCATTTTGTTGTGCAAGAACACTGTTGTTTGCTGTACACTTATTTAGACTTACAAACGTTTGCATGTTGTTATATCAGAATATTTTTGTAAGATAATTATGCCGGAATCTTACTGTGCCATTAATTGCACTAGTACATGTGTGCTGGGGAATAAAAAGACATTTTCCTGATTTCCATTTGATCTTAATCGATGTTTGAAGTGTTTTTGTTTTTTTGACGCAACAGCTTTCAATCTACAGTTCACACTAGGATTTGCAATGAGCACTTTGTATCAGATATGTAGGCTTTTTTCTACGTATAATGAACAATCAGATGGCTTTCACATAAAAGTTACTCTTTGTATACCCGGTGAATATATAAAATGTAAAGAAAATATGGAGTTAAAATCGGAAGCGAACAAAAAAACTGCTACTATGTAATTAGTAAAATTTGCTGAACTGGTAGGTAGGTTAGCATGCAGTATGTTTGTTGTACATGCGATGTGACTAAGCTGTGTGAAGACGCATGAAACGCATTAATGCATGCTCTGCAAAATGGCTTCCAGATGAGTTAGAGTCACGCAATGAAATCCCTATATATATATATATATATATATATATATATATATATATATATATATATATATATATATATATATATATATATATATATATATATATATATATACAATATATATATATATCAATATATATATATATTCTGTTATAGAGACATTGTCATTTATATATATATATATATATATATATATATATATATATATATATATATATATATATATATATATATATATATATATATATGTATATATATATATATATATATATATATATATATATATATATATATATATATATATATATATATACATATATATATATATATATATATATATATATATGTATATATATATATATATATATATATATGACTCTTAAGTCAACTGGGAGCCATTTTGCAGGGAAGAGCAAACAAACAGACTGTAAAACACGCGCTAGCATGCGCTAGTGATAAAAACATGTGTTGGGCATGTAAAACACTTGCTGGGCATATTAACACATGCTGGTTAAAATGAACTGGCCAGATTAATTAATTTTTAACTATTGAATGTTATTTTAAAGAAAAAATTACCCTTTAAGTACTTCAAGTAATCTTAATCAGTGGATTCTAAACACGTCTATTAGTTAGTGCAACCAACGGCACAGCAAGATTCCTGCATACTAACAAAAGTAACCTTGTATAACAACATGCAAACATATGTAAGTGCACAGCAGAGGACAGTCTGCCCTACAAAATGGCGATGTAAAGAAAGTCATGTGACCTCATGACATCGGCTGAATCACCCGTATATGCATGATTTGAATTGCTTAAATTGACTCATGTCATTTAAAAAAAAAAATGAGAGAAACTTTCAGATCCATCCATCCATCCATCCATGTTCATTTGTAGTAGGCGCCTTTTCCATAGGATACAAAGCGCCCAGAATGCTGCCCCAAAGTTCAGTAAGTAATACATGATTAAAAAAGAAAAGTCTTGAGACGTGTTTTGAACTGTCCAAGTGAACTGGCATGGCGAATGTGTGAAGGCAAAGAGTTCCAAACATGGGGTGCTGCAGCTGAAAAAGCCCTAGAACCAGCTTTGGTGTTAGTTCTGGGTTCAGTCAGGAAGTTTTCAGAAGAGGAGCGAAGGGATCGTGCTGGTGTATAAAGTTTCAGACTGTTGGATATGTATTCAGGTGATTGATGTATTAGGGATTTGTAGACAATAAGGCATATTTTGTATAAAATTCGCTGTGACACAGGGAGCCAATGCAATTTGTTGAGCAAGGGTGAGGCATGATCACGACGACGTTTCCTGAAGATAAGCTTAGCTTTATTTTGGAGTTTCTGTAGGCGATTTACATTTTTCATGGTAATACCATTCAAAAGGGAATTACAGTAGTCCAAACGTGATAGGATGAGTGATCGAACAACATAATGACAGGTTTCAACGTCAATGTACCGACGAATCTTGCCAATGTTTCTAATGTGATAATTAATTGTTTTACTAAGTTGTGTCACATGGTTGTCCATTTACATTCTATTATCGAAAGCAACTCCCAGATTTTTAACTGAAGTGACTGGTGAGATGCAAGTATTGCCAAATACAAACTTGAGGTTCTCAAGGGCTTTACTAGCATTTGATGAAAAGATTATGATACACTCTGTTTTGTCCTCATTAAGTTTAAGTTTGTTTGCAATCATCCACTGTTGGATATCTTGCACACAGGAGGTCAGTTTGAATAAAGCACATTCAGCATCGAGTGGAACTTTAGGGTTAAAGACGGAACACTTACACATTTTTCTCCTTAGGCTGTTTAACAGGAATAATTTGCCCAATGCTTTCGTTCAGCAGGTACAATATGAAACAAGATGGTGGATATCTCCTCAATGTAAGTTTGGAGTAGCCTGCATGTCATATGTTCAATTATAAAGGTATTTTATCTGTTGCTTTGACTTGACTCTTTAAGACCTTAAAAAAATCATGGTTTTTGAGAGAAAAAATTACTTTTATATTTCACTTCTCTCCTCAAGGCTATACAAGCAGAATTATTATGCACAAAGGAGTGGGTCAGCATGCACATTTCTGACCATAGTGGCTTTCACTACAGGCAGTTCTTGATTGTAAGTCTAACCGAAAAAAACCTGATGGAATATCACATGACAGAGCTTTGCCAGGAACTTGAATTCATCCAGGATCTTCTATGCAAATACCCTGGCCATGAGGCCATGTGGTATCACAGGTAAGAACAATAATAATGATGGGTTGTAGATGCAGGGAAATGGCTTATAGTTAGTATCAGACATTAATACCCAAATGGTGATGTATTGCAGGCTGCCTTGGTGTTTTCTATTTATGATCCTTTGTTTTCTAACTGTCTTTTATAATTCTTGAAGTGATGCAGCAAGTTCTGACCCAAGGTTTGTACCCCCAATCATATTCTGGATTTAACTTTCCCATTTTGTTTTCAGTGACTGAGATTCAGGAAAGAAATTTAAAGAAACACATAAAGATTTTGAGCTGTCTACCCAGTCATACATCACAAAGTTAGCATACATTAAGAATTTGGAACCTTTGATCAGTCAACTCAAAAACCTTTTTTTTGCTTTCTAAATTGAAAAAAAGAACAGCAATAGTCTGATTTTAATACCAATATAGACGTGTGTTTACATTAAGGTGTGGGATTCCCGCACATATCAAATTCTCGCTCAAAAATAATTGAAGAGGGGGAAACTCCTGCAAAAATTCAATTAAAAAATGGCCTAAAAATGACAAATTTGGCATTTGGGGCCTTTTTTGGTATTTTTATCCCCTTTTTGATATTTTTGGCCCTTTTTTGGTATTTTTGGCCCTTTTTTTTTTTTTTTTTCTTTTTTTTCGCCTTTTTGGTACTTTCCCCAAAAGAAATTGCTCCCCACTCCCCCTCTTTTTTTAAATCCCCTCAAAAATTTTGAGAAGGGGATTTTCCCCTGAGTAATTTTTGGGGATTTAAAAAGAGGGGGAGTGGGGGAGCAATTCCCAAAAAGGCGAAAAGAAAAAGAAAAAAACAAAAAAGGGCCAAAAATACCAAAAAAGGGCCAAAATATCAAAAAAGGGATTAAAATCCCCCCTTCTCAAAATTTTTGAACCTGAGTGTGAACACTGAATATACAAATTGCTATATAGTCCATAGTCAAAGGAATTCAGGAGTATACATAAGCCGCTGAGAGGAAAAGTGGGCTATCCCACAAAATCACATTTTTGAGAAAATGAGGTTTAAATTTAGAACATTATATAAATAAAACAAATTGCATAATTCCTACAGAAGAAGGATACTTAATTAATTAACTGTCTGTACATGAATTATATTTTTAAAAATCTCACATGAAATAATTACCGAAAATCATGAAAAGGCGCCAAAATGTGGAGATGATTGAGGGATAATCCACTTAACCAAATCATATCTGAACATCTTGAGAGTGATTTTTAAAACTGTCAATAGAGGGCATTAGAGTGTATTCCTGATAATGCCAGTGGGATCAGGATATGCATTCACACTGAAGCTATAGTGTAGTGTATTTATCTCATTTTTGACCTACATGTGGGATAGCCTTCTCAATGGCTCATATGTAATCATACTTGACAATAAATGATGCCATCCACACCGTCTGCAGGACCAGGCAACAGCATTGAGGTAATAAATTAAACACTGACAATGATGGTATGTCAACAAGCATTGGTCATTTGTGGAAATGGGTGGCAGGGTGTAACACTGTTAAACCTTGTCAAATGCAGTCAGCGTAGGATGCCTAGATTGAGATTCCATGGTTAAAGGGTTAGTTCAGTGGTCAAGCAAGTTCATTTTACATGAAAAAAGACTTCAAAAGAAACAAAATGGTGAAAAAAGCATTCAAAAATCTTATTCCGTTAAGGAGACATTTAAGTTCAAAGTGTAGAAACGACTGAAATCAGACTAGTTGTGATGTCAAAGTCTATATGTATTCTATCATATTTTGTCCTGTGATTTTGTGGCTTAAAAACCATGGGATATGTCAAAAAAGTAGTAAAACTGAATCTAGGAAGGGTATTTATAATATACCACCTGAAGAAAGTTTGAGGGGAAATAATTCAAATAGTGAAAAAATTAAATAAACTTTCTTTAAACTACATAAAGAATTTGAGAAATCTGAGGCTGTGACATCGCAACTAGTCTGATTTCAGTCGTTTCTACAGAAATGATACTAAACTCTAAACTTGAATATCTCCTTAACGGAATAAGATTTTTGAATGCTTTTTTCCCCATTTTGTTTCTTTTGAAGTCCTCTTTTAGATAAGATGAACATGCTTGGCCACTGAACTAACCCTTTAAGTATGGCAAAGAAAATGTGTTAGCACAGCTTGGCAGGAAAATTTCTGCTTTCCTGGAAAATCAGCTGCACCAGACATGTAACAGTCCTGAGATTCAAGCATTTGAGAGCTATTTTAACTACCCGTGGCATTGGCGTCCGGTTCAAGCTTTTGGAAGAGTTTCTCAGTTTGATTAAAGCTGTTGGTTAAAGTTTGTGGAGGAGTTTGTTTGTTATGATAATAACATTCCTGACATGAATAGCAATTAAAATATTAGTCTGACATAAAAGAAACATCAAAGAAATGATTTTCTCCTCTAAAGAAGTGTCTTAGGTATGAAGAGAAATATAAACAAGGTTTTTTGGAGTTTCTTTGTTATGATGATGACATTCCAGACAAAAATAGCAATTAAGAATATTAGTGTTGACATGAAGAAAATATCAAACAAAAAATTCCTCGGCTCAAATTAATTTGAAATTAAGCGTCTTGGGTATGAAATGAAATATAAGCAAGGTGTGATTGCATGTAGTACATAAGGCCTGGGATGGCATTTGGGAGAGAGGTTAGGATGGCATATGGGACAAGCTGGATGGTGTGTTATCAGTGGTGAGGGGATTTGTATCATTCGAAATGTCTAGTTCGTCATACATTAAGCAATATTGTTTTGCATAATTTTGCTTTTAATATTGCTTTACACTTGCACATTTTTCGTGCTGCTTGACACACAATTTCTTAAATTGGAAGCTGGATTACTATCCAACTTGTGTAATCATGGGAATGTGTAGGGGTTAGGAAGGGTACAGGTTGGGAAGGGTACAGGTTGGGGAGAGTACAGGTTTGGGAGGGTACAGGATGGGGAGGGTACGGTTGGGGGAGGGTACAGATTGTGGAGGATAAAGGTTGGGAAGGGTACAGGTTGGGGAGGATACAGGTTGGGAAAGACAGGTTGGGGAGGGTACAGGATGGGGAGGGTACGGTTGGGGAGGGTACAGATTGTGGAGGATAAAGGTTGGGAAGGGTACAGGTTGGGAGGATACAGGTTGGGAAAGACAGGTTGGGAAGGGTACAGGTTGGGGAGGGTACAGGTTGGGAAAGGGGTGGGTTGGGGAGGATACAGGTTGGGAAAGGGGTTGGGTTGGGAAAGGGGTTGGGTTGGGAAAGGGGTTGGGTTGGGAAAGGGGTTGGGTTGGGAAAGGGGTTGGGTTGGGAAAGGGGTTGGGTTGGGAAAGGGGTTGGGTTGGGAAAGGGGTTGGGAAAGGGGGGGTTGGGTTGGGAAAGGGGTTGGGTTGGGAAAGGGGGTTGGGTTGGGAAAGGGGGTTGGGTTGGGAAAGGGAGTTGGGTTGGTAAAGGGGGTTGGGTTGGGAAAGGGGGTTGGGTTGGGAAAGGGGGCTGGGTTGGGAAAGGAGGTTGGGAAAGGGGTTGGGTTGGTTGGGGAGTAGGTTAGGCAAATTATATAATGAAAAATAAAAGACAAAAGTTTTTCCACTTTAAGAATGGTTTAAGATGAATAGAGGGTATTTTGGAAGATAATTGACTAATAAAAATCATTGCACTATGCCACAAGGATGCTTTGGAATATTTTAATCTTACATTGACAAATCAGGGCCTCTCCTGTCTTTGTGGTTCAATGGATAGAAGTAAAGAGGTGTTCTGAGTGCTAGCTTTTACATGTTTTCCGAGTTGCAGGGTGATGTAGTAACCTTGAGCTTTTTTTTTTGTCCTAAAATATCCGAAACAACTTCAAGATATTTTGAAGCTTGTAGTAAAATGTTGATAAAATCTTAAAGCAAAAGAAAAGGTAATGAACATCCTTCAAAGCTCAAGTAACTTGAAATCAACTGCCCCTACAACTGCCCCTACTAGCCACATCTCTTCATATGCGTCTCTCAATAAGCCCATTCTCTATCAGCTGCCCCTTCTAGCCACATCTCTGCATATGCCTCCCTCAATAAGCCTATTCTCTATCAACTGCCCCTCCTAGCCACATCTCTGCATATGCGTCCCTCAATAAGCCCATTCTCTATCGACTGCCCCTCCTAGCCACTTTTCTGCATATGCATCCCTCAATAAGCCCATTCTCTATCGACTGCCCCTCCTAGCCACATCTCTGCATATGCGTCCCTCAATAAGCCCATTCTCTATCAACTGCCCCTCCTAGCCACATCTCTGCATATGCGTCCCTCAATAAGCCCATTCTCTAGCTTTGAATAGTCGAGCATTCTGTCCTTCTGACAATTCTAGTTTCATAATAAGCCAGACTAAGATCCAAGTTATTATTATGGGCTTTGTTAATTGAGGTCTGTGACTGTTTCATTTATAGACAGAAGAAATAAGTTTGGAGAAAATGAATGCATGTATTGAGGTCAAGAGCAAACAATGTATCATTTTTCTATAAAAAGTCTAACATGAACACATTTCACAAAAAAGTTCAGAATCAAACTTTTTGGAACATAAATTACTCAAACTTGAGTGATTCTTCAGGAAAGTCTATGAATTTTTTTGTTGCGCTTTCTCTCAGATTTTTCTCTTATTTCTTTCATAGGCGAGCAATATTCATTCAAGGTCTAGAGGCAGTTGAGAGACTCCCCCCTGATATTCTGAACTGTAAAGAGAACAACAAATTTCCAAGACTACAAGGCAACGTCCACCACTCACCAAAAGACCACAATCAAAGTCGTGATTCTACTTTATACAAAAGTTTACAATCTATATGCAACTTAGATACAGAGATACAATGGGTAAACAGAATGCTTTCAGACACTCCTCCTACTGATAATCCAGCCCAACAAAGATGTGCTGATGCCTATCTAAGATGGCTTCATTCTGTGTCATCTTCTCTGTAGCTCTGTTGTCAAGCAATAAGTTTGTCGCTTAAATCCTGAGGGAGGGGTAAAAATCTTGAGGATGGGGTAAGTAGAGAATGTAAAGAGCTGAGAAATATAGGCCTGTGATTTATTTGTATTCTTCAAATCTTCTTAACGGAGTACTAGACTGAAAAGTGAGGGCGTATTTTTAGGGGATTCCCTAAAAATTAAATGCTTTTCTAGCATGCAACGGTATAGCAAATTTCTGATTAAAGGATTAGTTTCAGTGGTCAAGCTTGTTTATCTGATATGAAAAAGGATTCAAAAGAAACAAAATGGTGAAGAAAGCATTCAAAAATCTTATTCCGTTAAAGAAAGATATTTAAGTTTAAAGTTTGGTATCATTTGTATAAAAATTACTGAAATCAGACTAGTTGTGATGTCATAGCCTCGGATTCCTTGAAGTCTTTATGTAATCTAACATATTTTGTCCTGCGATTTTGTGGCTTAAATACCAGAGATATGTCAGAAAAGTAGTAAAAGTGAATTTAGGAACGGTATTTTTAATATACTACCTAAAGAAAGTGAGGAAATATAATTTAAATGGTGAAAAAATTAATTAAACTTTCTCTAAAATACATCAAGATTTTGAGGAATCTGAGTCTATGACATCACAACTAGTCTGATTTCAGTCGTTTCTACAGAAATGATACCAAACTTTAAATTTGAATATCTCCTTAACAGAATAAGATTTTAGCATGCTTTCACCATTTTGTTTCTTTTGAAGTGCTCTTTCATATAAGATGGACATGCTTGACCACTGAACTAATCCTTTAATATGAATATTCAAGTAACCTTTGCCCTAACATCGTCTGTGGGCTATGGAGCCATGAAGTTTATTGATCATTTGTGCATGATATATTTGTGAAATTCGCAAAAACAAGCGCCCTCACGTAGCAGGTTTTTTTTAATTTGTATTAAAAAGGATAGTATATTTATCTTTTGTGTCATTGACATGGTGGTAGTCCACTTTCTTTACTGAAAACTCTTTAGCTGAAAGGCTATTAGGATTATGAATGATACGATACAATCATTCTGTGTGTTTTTGTTGAGTTAGATAAGTTTTATGTTATAAGTTCTCTGAAAACAGTGCTCAGAATTCACTGTCATTCTGTATGTACAAAATTTTCAGCTGTTTTTAATTAATATTTCTTAAATCTTATGGTCCTTTGTACAATATTTTGGACTATAATGCAAACACAAAGACCAGGATGATATCATGAAACAGATGTCATCCAATCAGAAATCCTATTTTACTAAGTACTGAAACAGAGTCAGCAAATATCAGTTGTACTATAACATTTCTAAGCATTGACATACAGCTGATATTTATACAAGTTGGGAAAGATTTTTTCTATGGTAGAGTTTTTTTTTTTTCTTCAGAAGGATGTTAAGTAGGAAGGAACAATTAAATCTAGCAAAGAAGAGAATATTGAGTGTTTCGAAAGTAAATCATAAATTTACTTCCGCTGCTAAAGAATTGCTGCTCATTACAGTTATTTATTCAGATGCAACTTGCCATTAATTTATTAGTAATTTCTACATGCTTTGAAAATTTGCAACAGTTGGTATCTCAAAAATTGTTGATTTTTTACATGTGAGTCAAATAATTCTGTAATTCGTGCTGAGTATGGTTACTAATTTTATAGTTGAAGATAATATTCCAATTGCTGTTTTTAATCATGTGGGTCCATTATTAAACAAGATGTTTTTTTAGATTCTAACATTGCAATGGTATGGTTGTGCATGCACAAATTTGCGTCTTTGTACCCCACCCCCTCTCCTTCCTCCCCAACTAAAGTCATTACTACATGGATAGTCTCAATGTTGGCATCTCTGTTGTTAATTAATGTTTGTTTGTTTTAATTTGACGTTTTTAAGGTAGTGACAGTAATTAAAACAGTAATTATTTTTACCAGTTTAGTAAAGACTTGGTCTTGTTTTGTCTTTGCAGCTGAATTCTAGTACGGGATAAGAAATTTGTACAGAGAAATAGTTGAGGATGGATCAAGTTAATCCCCAAGAGCAAATACTGAAATAAGTTTTTTTTCTTACACTACATTTGATGTGTGCAATACTCCTGTTTGGCTGGGATAGTATTTTCTAGTGCTGTCACGACATGGCTCTATTACGTATCGATTATCGTGGAGAAAAATATCGCGATATATCGTAGTATGAAACATTTATCTTATCGGGCACCCCCTTTCAATGGTACCAGTATACTTCAATTGTCGGGCCGACTTTCGGCACCCCTTTCTCCTCTCTCTGCTGTTTAGCTTTCTTCTTCAAAAAGTTCACCTTTATTTGGAAAAAAAGGATTCCACAAAGATAACAAATATTTTACTACTCCGTGACATCAAATCATTTTCCAGCTGTCCAATTACCATTGAACCAAATTCAAAATGGCTGATATAGTTGTCTAAATTTTGTTTCTAATATAACACGTTCGTATATGGTGTCTTTCATTTACTTGACTAATAAGGAAGAAGTTTCGTTTTCTGCCTTATTTCCTCCTTGGCACCCATCCCTTTTTCCACTTTGCCGCACAATTATAACATTTCTTTTATTGTCTGCAGCCCCAACTTCCAACCCAATACCTTGTAGAATTCGCTTAAGTTAATTAACAGTAATAACACTCTCCAAATTGATTTTTTTGCGTAAATTGCCATTTAAGGTGGCCCCACAAACCAAGCAATCTTCTATTGTTAGGATTGTAATGGAATGATTTTGTATGCAATTAATTGTGAAGAACATAATGCGCATCGGGCGTCAATTTCAAATAACCTTCAAAAACTATCAATGACGTTTAATGTGTTTGTATGCGCATTGGTGTGTTGCACCCTGATCACAGAAAGTAATTGCGAAGAACGGTTGAAGTGAAATTAGAGCAAAATTTACTTTTCTTTTAACCATCTGGAAATCACAGAAAGAAACATTTAAAGGAATATACCCATGGTTTTTTGTAAACTTTTATTTGGAAGAGCATACTTCTAGAACGAATTTGGAACGAGAATCAGGTAGATATCATATTCCGTTCAGAAGATTTTTAAAGATTTCCCAATTGCACTTTAAAGTTTTTGTACAGTATGATGAATTTGTGTTTGATGATGTCATACTGTCATAGAGGCAATTCCATTGCAAATGTTTATATATTTCTTTGAATGTTAATTGGTTGTTTCTGTATGATTAGAAACAATTTTCCTAAAGTTATTGAAGTAGGGCATATTTGGCAATGTATATAAATACCTAACTTTCATCAATTGATTTTGCGAGCAGGTTTTACTAACAAAAAAGGATGATAGATTTTAATAAAATACATAAACTTTATGGGAAAACATGTTGCTGTGATGTCATACTGAGCCTTTTCCTATTCGTTTATTGGCATTTTTTGTGCACCTTAAAATTTCAATATCTCCTGGTAGGAATAACATATCAACATGATTTTTGTACTAGATTGTTTCTAAAATAATTATCTTTCTTATGAATGATTTTGAAAAAACATGGGAATATTCCTTCAAAAACTTGGAAATATTCCTTTAAGAACATGGAAATTTTACTTTAAAAACATGGGAATATTCCTTTAAAACATTGGACTATTCCTTAAAAAATATGGGAATATTCCTTTAAAAACATGAGAATATTCCTTTAAAAACATGAGAATATTCCTTTAAAAACATGGGAATATACCTTTAGAAACATGAGAATATTGGGAATATTTCTTTAAAAACATGGGAATATTTCTTCATAAACATGGAAATATTCCTTTAAAGGAGTGACAAGAAAAAGAGAAATAAAGGAGAAGCTAACTAGGTTTTTTTTTTCTGCCGTATTTACATTAGTCACAATTTATTTGATTATTAAAAGGAACGATGTAGTCGCGACAATGCAATTTCCAAGTTGAAATAATAGTTAATAATTAAATTAAAAGTTAATAGGATGGACTGTCACTCTGTATTGCATGTAGTGCGTAGCATGTAGGGCATACAGAGGGAGTGTTATATCAATAGCAGCAGATTGGTTTGTACTTTGGTTCCATGCTTCAACAAAAACTTGGGTGACAGTTATTTTGGGGATAATCTGCCCTGGGTTTTGGATTTGAAAGTGGCGCACTTCTTTTGCCAGTTGGACTTCTAGCTTCTAAACAGACAGGTTGCGTGATGTGTGGCTAGCATGGGGGACAAAGCAATACAATATGATTTTGTTCTCTGTGCACAATTCTGCTACCTGCTGTGAAATGTGAGAGCTGTGCCTTTAAAGTAAGAGCAGAACTGGGAATGGGATTGATTTCCTTCATTCGCGATGAACTCGAATGAAACTTTGCTATTGATCCAACCAGTGGGGCTTCACCCTATGCACCAGTCATCTGATGGATGTAATGAATGAGGTCAAAACTATTTACAACATGTAATGTAAGTTCAAAAAGTTCAGTAAAAGAAAAAAGTTAATGAAAGTTCAATTAACTGTCAAAAGTTGAAGAAATGTTGGTCTAGAATAAGTGTTAGTATCGAACATGCTTCAATCTGGCATAAAAATCCTGCCAAGAGTTTTCTTTCCTCTTTCCTTCCCGACTCCTGTGCCTTCTTCTTTTCCATTGTAGCTGTTCTCAATCTTCTCCTTGCCACATTGCCTCTCTGCAACAGATGTGGGGGCAGAAGTGAGGAGGGATGGTCCTGGTCCTTTCTCATGACTAAACGGGCATCTTTAAGCTCATAACATTCATTAAAATATCTCGTCTCTTCTTGAAGGCTGAATACAGCGCTGACAATTCCTAAGTCCTCGGATGCCGACAGCAGACAAACTTTTCCAAGTGCGTCGTCATCACTGATGTCGGAAAATCCAGACACCATAGTTGTATCAATGGGGGATAGGGGTAGTTGGGCTGCAGTGCTTGTGTGACCAGTGTTGCTCATCCACTGTCTTGCATTTTTTGGCCTTCATGCCTTAATGTCATGTGTCTTGAAAGCACCTGCCGCTATTGGTATCGAACACTCTGCATCAAAAGGTGCATCGATAAGCCATGCTTGGAGAATATTTCCTCTAGAATTTTGTTGAGTATTAAAATTCTTCTTCGATGTCATTGGCATCCATATTGCAATGTCCAAGGCTTTTGAATTAATTTCTAATGACACGAGGTCGTCTTATCAACACCACTCAACAGTGTTTGTGAAATACTTTCATATGGCTTGAAACATATCCTTCACCTGATTAACATATCATTGAATAACATTTGGTTTGAGCACTACCTTGTATTGTGTAAATCTGTCTTGAACTTTGTTATTCCCTCGCCAATGAAGATGGTGAAGAGGGGATATAGCATTTTTACCATTCATCCACATCTGTTGTCCGTCCGGCTTCATGCATTGTTCAGCTACTAGGGAACAAAAGATTGCTGCCCTAGAAAAGGAATTCCAAGTATTTTTAGCTCGACTAATCGAAGAAAAGAGCTATTCTACTCACCTTGGCGTCCGCTTCTGCATTGGTTAAAAGTTTTAAGGGGCAAGATCTATTAAAAGCTTGTCGTCATTTGAAAATGTACATTATTTAAAAGTGGAATAAATATATGGAATGTGCATAATGTCTGAATTTGAATTTGCAGTGTCATAGATAGTAACCAAAATAACAAATGATTAGGCTTGAAAAGAACTGAAAAGTTTTGAAATATCTGAAATATTGTTTTTAAGATTTCTTAGTGGAAATTTTAGACTCCACCTTAATTATTTAAGTTGACTGCTAATTTGCATACACTTGTTATATGAACTGACTTTTATTTATGTATGAGCACAAACAAACATAGTATGCAATTTGAAAAGGGACATAGACCATTGATTACTCTTTTCATTCTTCCAAGTACACAAATAACTTTTACCAATGTTCTACAGGTGGCCAGTTATTTAATCAAGAATTTGTTGCATTCATTTAACAATGAGATGTGCTTCTTTTACTAATTTTAGAAGTGTTCATTGCACTTTTAGAATTGGCTCTTGGAATTTAGAACTTGAATATAAGGATCTTAAAGAATGACATATAAGATAGTAATTACTTATGGGAGGGATGGCATTGGGGAGGAAGGGAGGGATGGATGGCATCAGGGAGGGAGGAATAGATGGCATCAGGGTGGGAGAGATAGATGGCATCAGGGTGGGAGAGATAGATGACATCAGAGGGAAGGATGATGGATTAATGGCATCAGGGAGGGAGGGAAGGATAGCATCAGGGCGGGAAGGATAGCATCAGGGCGGGAAGGATGGATGGCTTTAGGGAAGGATGGATGGCATCGGGAGGGAGGGATGGATGACATCGAGGAGGGATGGATAGATGGCATTGGGGAAGGATGGATTTTATTGAGGAGGGATGGATGGCATCAGGGAGGGAGGGATGGATGGCAATAGCAAGGGGGAGGGATGGATGGCAACAGCTGGGGAAGGATATATGGTATAAGGGAGGGATAAATGGATGGCAGTGGGGAGGGGGGAGGTAGATGGCATTGGGGACGAAGGGATGGATGGCATCGTTCAGGGATGGGTGGATGCATTGGGGAAGGAGAATGGGGCGGATGGCATGGGGGAGGGAAGGATGGATGACATTGGTGAGGGATGGATGGTATCACGGAGGGAGGGATGATTGGTTGCCATCAGGATAAAGGGAAGGATGTTATCAGGGAGGAACAAATGGATGGCATTGGAGGGGGGTAGATGACTTTCAGGTGGAATTCATCACACTATTGACATTTCATACTTTGCTACAGTAATTGCAGTGCCTATTAGATGTATGTCATCATTTGATAAATAAACAATATTTTAATGTGAATAAATGAACGGAATGTGAATACTGCTTAAATGAAAATTTGAACTATCTTGCATGTTTTCCAAAATACCATATAAGAAGAAATGAAAAAAACACAAGTCCTCAAACTGGAATACCCTGGAACGCCGTAGATATGTAGCTAGGCTTACAACCTTCCAAAAAGCATATCAGGGTTACCTGGCCATCCCTATCTGAACTTTCCTACACCCGGCCTCCCGCCCAACAAGAAGATCTAATAACCAGACATTTACAGTACTTTACACTAATCAGGACTGTTTTAAATACTCCTTTATTCCATACTCCTTTATTCCATACTCCTTTATTCCATGAACTGTAAAAGACTGGAACAACTTAACAGAAACTGTCTCCAGTATAATAGACAACAAATTTAAAGAAGCAATCATAAGAAGTCAGTAATCAGCTTTCATGCACCCACACCCTATCCAGTTCACTTCCCTTGTTCGTGATCACTGGCAAACCTCATGGAACTCCCAAATTGATAACAAACTCCATGTCATCCAGCCCACAATTCCGATCAAATCCACCATCAACAACCTTTCTTGTATCGACAACGTTCATATTACCTGCTTAGAATTGGTCACACCCACCTCACTCACTCCCACCTCCTTATTGGCTCCTCCCAACCCCTCTGCAACAATTGCCATTGCACCCTCACAATCCATCACGTTCTCCTTGTTTGCCCCCTGTACAACCTTCCCAGAGCTTCCCTCGCTCCCCACAACTCAATTGTTGAGTTCTTCCAGAAAAATCCTCCGCATAAAATTATCTCCTTCCTTCATCATGCCTCCCTATACAACCATATTTAATTCTCCTCTTCCACCCCCTTTCTACTTTTCAACCATGCACTTCCCCTCTCAATCACAGCTTTCTGATCTTTTGTTCTTTAATTTCTCTCATTCTCCCCCTGTTTCCTTTCCTTCCTACCTCTAGAACAATCTGACCTCTCAGGCACATATTGACCTTCGTTGTCGTGAGGCCGTTAAGCCCTCATCAAACAAACAAACAAACTCCATCAGGAGTATTGAAGTGTAACCATCAAGATCAAATAGGTTATTGTTATTTGTTATTCTTAGTTGAGGTTTTACTCAAAGGTCAAAGGTCATATAATAATGGTAAATTTTGTGTAGAATATCCTGGGAATACCATAAGGGCTATTGGGTAGGTATTTGGTGGATCGATGGAAGGTGATGCAGAGTTGCATCCCATTACATGGTTTGACATGTCACTAAAAGGTCACAAGGTCAAAAAATGATAGATAATTTTGTGTTGCACATTTTTGGAAAACCGTAAATGTTATTGGGTTAATAGCAGTGGTGGCGGTATTAAGATATCGTCGCATAACATTTGGTCTGAACACTACCTTGTATTGTGCATGAAAACTGAAATTTCTTAATAAATCTGTCTTGAACTTTGTGTTACATTGAATGTTGAACCCTTATCGATATTTGCCCTGCCATTTTGGTCATATCTCCCACCTGATTAATATATTATTACATAACATTTGGTTTGAACACTACCTTGTATTGTGCATGAAAACTGAAATTTCCTAATAAATCTGTCTTGAACTTTGTGTTACATTGAATGTTGAACCCTTATCGCTGTTTGCTCTGCCATTTTGGTCATATCTCCCACCTGATTAATATATTATTACATAACATTTGGTTTGAACACTACCTTGTATTGTGCATGAAAACTGAAATTTCCTAATAAATCTGTCTTGAACTTTGTTTACATTGAATATTGAACCCTTATCGATGTTTGCTCTGCCATTTTGGTCATATCTCCCACCTGATTAACACGTCATTGTATAACATTAGGCTTTGATCACTGCCTTTTATTGTTTATGTAAACTTTTAAATTTCCTAATAAATCTGTCTTCAACTATGTTTACATTGAATGTTGAACCCACGTTGATCTTTACCTCGCCATATTGGTCTTCATTTCGCCATATTGGTGAGTCATTCTCCTCACTATCATCACTGACTTGTTGCCATTATGCCATGAGGTCCACAATTCCACACAACTCATGAGTTTTTCAACAAAGATTATTGGTCACCACGATAATCATATGTTACTTTATCTGGATTATCTTTGTCTTGTGTTGCACTTTAAGGAATATTCCCATGAATTTTTATTTTTGATATATAAGATAGGGGATAACAAAGCAACAATTTGGTATAAGAATTATGTTGATATCTTTTTCCTTTTATTATTTTTAGTTTCAAGTGATAGAGAACTATTAAAGAAACAATTTGTTGTAAAAATTGATTTCTTTTTCCGTTTAGGAGTTATTGCATTTCAAAGATTGTGTGAGTGCATTGAAAAGTGACCTCACAGTGTACATTGTGATGTCATAAAGGCAAATCCATGACAATTTCTGTGTATTTCTTTAAAAATTAACTGCCTCTTTGTAAATCAATGGAAGCATTTTAAGTATATTTATTGAGATGGGTATAACATGCATTTGATAAGAATGTGCTTTGCCCATCTAATCATGAACCTCACATTTTAAGTGAAGGAAAACATTTTTTTTTGGTTTATAGAAATTCCTAAGAATTGTCTTGGATTTGCCTTTATGACATCACACAAAGATAAACACAATTGTATCAGGGTGGTAGACTATTTATATAATATTAATATTATTATATTAATATTTACATTTTATATCACTCTGATTACACAAACTTTTGACCTGTGCCATTATATATATATATGTTCTATATTCACAATAATTTATGCTACTAATTTGCGTTTTGCGTTGTTCCAAAATGGTACACCTTACTACTATAAAGATGATAGACCAGATCAACAGAACATAACAATGTAAAAGACGAAATGAATTTGTATCACTAAAAGTAAATAACAGTGGCAAACTTCAAAGGAATATTCCCATGTTTTTTCGTAATCTTTTATAAGAAAGAGCAAAAATTTAGAAACAATTTAGTACACAAATCATGTTGCTATGTTATTCTTACCAGGAGATATTCACATTTTAAGGTTTACAAAAAATGGCAATAAACAAACAGGAAAAGGCTCCTATGACATCACAGCAACTCATTGCCCACAAAGGTGATGTATTTAATTGAAAATCTATCATTCTTTTTATTAGTAAAACCTGCTAGAAAAATAAATTGTTGAAAGTTAGATATTTATATACATTGTCAAATGTACCCTACTTCAATAACCATTGGAAAATTGTTTCTAATCATACAGAAACAACCAATTAACGTTCAAAAAATACATAAGCATTTGCAATGGAATTGCCTCTATGACATCATCAAACACGAATTCATCATACTGTACAAAAACTTTAAAATGCACTTGGGAAATTTAAAAAAATCCATATCTCTAGATTTTTGTACCAAATTGGCCCTAAAAGTTTGCTTTTTCAAATAAAATTTTACAAAAAACCATGGGAATATTTCTTCAATGTAAGGAAAGGAATGTGTGAATGATAAAGGTGAAGAGGGAAAACTAAGTACATATTGAAGGAATATTCCCATAGATTTTCATTTTTTTATATATATATATATATATATATAAAATATTTTATATAAACAAAAGATTTTAGAAACAAAAGGGGTGCATTAAAAAAATTTTTGTCCTTTAGCTCCTTCCAACCAGACACCATCAATTTTCTCAAAATCAGGGTTAATCCACACCATTCAACTGGAGAAACTTCACCATATTATTACATCATACACAACACAGGGGTAATTTATACCTTTAAACTGACAGCATCTTTATAGTCTATTCACAGTTCACTTGTTAGCAACCAGCTACTGTTACACTGTACACAATAGGTCATTCAACTGGGGCTCAAGTCAGATAACTGCTGTTCAGTGAAGCGAATCAGATTTGTCTTTGGCTGAGCCTAAATATAAATATACATTATTTGCTTGAGAGGACTTTGTGCAAAACCCATGAATGATTGATGGACCATTCCTTATAAGGATGCTTATTTCCTCATTGAAAAAAACTATGTTAATATCTTATTCTGTTTAAAAGTTACAAAATTTTAAAGTATTTTTGAATTTGGACAAAAGTGTCTGATTAGCAACTTGAATATCTGTGATGTCATAGAAACAATTTAACAAAAAGTCTTTTGTATTTCTTTGAAGAAAAATAAATTTTTTTTTTCTTTTTTCTTATTGTTAATGTGATGTACACCAAGAAAAAACAAAATGTTTTTTGTAAATTATGTATCCCACCATAATGAACCAAAAATGCTGTTCGATAATGTAAAAAAGTGATTAAATTGATAAGAAATACATGAGAACTGTGCTGAAATTGCCCTGATGACATCATTAAGCTCATATACTGTACGAGGTGTTTTTAAGAACATTTTTCTACTATTTGAATTGTTATAACATTTAAACGGAATAAGATATTAACATAGTTCGTTCACCACTTTGTTTGTACAAATTTTCTCTATCATATATGAAAAAGTGAAAATCCATGGAAATATTCCTTTAGGGACACTAACAGTTATATTAAGTAGTCCTACAAAACATTTGCTGTGGTTACATACTGATCTGACCTCTCAGGCACAATTTGACCCTCGTTGTGGTGGTGCCATTAAGCCCTCATCAAACAAACAAACAGTTTTAACCTCAACATCCCTTCAAGGGATTTGAGCTTAAACGATCACTGAGCCAGGTTCTCACCCGGATACGTTCATATTTTTGCAGCATTTATCAAATCCTAAGCATTTTTTGAATGTTTTGCTGTGTTGCTATGTTTGTTTGCTTAAATAGATCGATATGTTGATGCAATAACAGTTCATACTGTTGCGTAGTTTTAAACAAATTTTGCATTCCAAAATTTGCTAAAATGTTTCAAATACTCTTGGTTTCGCTTGGCTCAATCCAGATGAATATAACGTTTATAATCAAATTGGCTAGGGAAATACCACCAAATATCTCTGATGGATAGAAAAACCTGCTTTCTTTAATTTCCTGACTAGGTTATCCTCAATAGCCTAAACATGGGCATTCTTTCAAAATCCACATGAGTCCTTCCACATCACACATGACTTGGCACAAGTAATGCCTATTCACAAGAAGTGTATTGTTCATGTGGAAGCAGGGAATTACAATAGATAATGAAAGACTGTAATAAATGATGCATAAAATCACTAGGTCAAGATGGGTGATCTTCAAGGATTAGTTCAGGGGTGGACTTAGTCCATCATATGAAAGAGGACTTAAAAGAAATTTATCACAAAAAAATTAGTTATATTTTGTTATAATGATTGCCATTTGGAAGGTTGTTTGTTGGATGCTATTATTGTTTAATGTGTTTCATTAATTGCAATAATTTATTGTATGCTCAGAATGGCTATCTTATTAGCAATATCAGAAAAATATGTCGTAGATAAAGAATGTCTTGTTGCAAGGATGTAAAATCCATCTTTATTTTATACAACAGTATTTTGCTGTTATTGTATGTCTGTGTATGATTTCAATTTCACTTAAAAGCAAACATTCTTTTTAAAATTTGCATCGTATTGCTTTAGGCTTAATTAAAAAACAGTTTTCACATATTCGAACGATATTACACCTCCAATAGGCAGATGGTGGAACAACTATAGTCCTGGGGCCTCTGCAGCAATGTCGGAACCACAGTGGCAAATAGGGGGATGGGGGGGTGGACTTGCCCTGCGCCTAGGCTAAAGGAAGGAGACAGAAAGTGCCCTTTTGAAAATGTGCGTACGGGAGCAGGAGGTGCCCTTTTGAGAGTTGAGGGTGGACCAGTCAGGAGGCGCCCTTTAAGTCTAGGTCATTCTTGAAGCTTTAAAACAAATATAATTCACCCACTCACAAATACTGCATAATACATAGAGGTTGTCACATACATTTAGTATTCATTTGACACAATTAAGGCATGTTACCAGGGGCACAGACACCGAGGGCTGCGGTGAGAGGGGGATGCTCCCAATTATTCATAAGCAGCAATTTTCCAAAGAAGCCTTTTACCTATTTGCCCGATGGGTAGTTGTCAACATTGGTCCTGGCTCCCAAATCTCAAACCCAAAGGCGGTATTTGCCCACCGAAAGCGGGGTAAAGTCAAGTGTGTGTGTGTGGGGGACCAGCAAAACAGGCTTGTAAATATCCCAAAATATATGTTGAGCTACGACATCATTGATATTTTAGTTTTACTTGGTTGCATAATACATAGTCACAAAGGTTCTTAAGTATATAGATTTTATCCCCTGTTGTAAGTCATTTCTTCTTTATTCAGTCCATGTCTTACTGTTTAGTCATACAGCTTTTCTTGGAAGTGCTTACACCCTTGAACCAATCTCCATAAATCATTAGAGTTACCTCTGTAACTTAGAAGTCAATATTTAGCCTTGGTGGGATCAATCAATGGTATTACATTAAGTAAACTTATAAATCCTTTGGTATGTGAGGGGATTGTTACCTCAGTAAGAAAATCAAAACAATTGATTATTACCTTGTTGAAGTGTTAAAGAAGATTGATTAAAGATGCTTTCTGTGTATTCAAGATAATGATCCAGGTTTTTTTTTTGATAACTCATTGAACCCTTTTAAATGACCTATTAATCCTACTCTACCACGTGGTGATATTATTGTCGTTTTGGGTGCCCTATCTTTGACCCCACCTCCCAAGTGTGTTTTAAAAAAGTGCTGGTATTGTAAGGGTTAATCAACCCGCGACAAGAGTGCCAACTCAAAAATATATGCAGCATGGTCCCTGGGTCACTTGAGGCGGAATGAGTCGACTCTGCTGCTCGGAAGGCAAAGGACCCTTTAATAATCAGCCTGTGCTTAACCCTTACTCTACCACCCTTACTCTACCACACGGTTTGGGTGCCCCATCTTTGACCCCGCCTCCCAAGTGCATTTTTAAAATAGTTCTGGTAGAGTAAGGGTTGAATATGAAGTTTAGTTATGAAATAGTACTTGGACTGAAAAGAACAGGTTATTTAACAAAACCACAAATGATAAACAAATGTCAGATAAGTAATTTTATTAGAAAATGCAATGTTAACCTAAGATAAAATAGTTGAGGTAAAACAGTTAAGATTAATAGTTAAGGTAAAACAGTTCAGATAAAACAGGTAAGGTAAAACACTTTAGCTAAACAGTTAAGGTAAAACAGTTCAGATAAAACAGTTTAGGTAAAACAATTCAGGTAAACAGTTAAAGTAAAAGAGTTCAGATAAAACAGTCAAGATGAAACAGTTCAAGATAAAACAGTGAAGGTAAAACAGTTCAGATCAAACAGTTCAGATCAAACTGCAGATCAAACAGTTCAGATCAAACACCTCGGGTAAAACAGACCAGATTAAACAGTTCAGATAAAACAGTCAAGGTAAAACAGTTAAGATAAAACATTTCAGGAAAGCTGTTCAGATAAAACAGTTCAGATAAAACAGTTCAGGTAAAACAATTCAGGTAAACAGTTAAAGTAAAACAGTTTAGATAAAACAGTCAAGGTAAAACAGTCAAGATGAAACAGTTCGGATAAAACAGTGAAGGTAAAACAGTTCAGATTAAACAGTTCAGATCAAACAGTGCAGATCAAACAGTTCAGATCAAACACCTCAGGTAAAACAGACCAGATTAAACAGTTCAGATAAAACAGTCAAGGTAAAACACTTCAGATAAAACATTTCAGGAAAACATTTCAGATAAAACAGTTCAGATAAACAGATAAAACAGTTTGGGTAAAACAGGTTAGATAAAATAGTCCAGCTAAAATAATTCAGATAAAACAGTTCAGATAATACAATTAAGATAAAACAGTTCAGATAAAACACTTCAGATAAAACAGTTCAGATAAAACAGTTCAGATAAAACAGTTCAGATAAAACAATTCAAATAAAACATTTAAGGAAAAACAGTTCAGATAAAACAGTTCAGATAAAACAACAAGGGGTTTCCCCCCCTAGAAAAATTGAAATCATTAAGAAGCAAACTTTTGATGAATGTTTTGTATTGGAATGGATGTATATATCAAATTATTCAGAAAAATTTATGTTATCAAACAAAAATATGTATGGTTGCTATGGTAAGGGTAAAATAAAGGTTTAACATAAGATATTCTTTTGTCACAAATTTCTTGAACACCAAGTATTATACTGGGGTGAAATTAAGCCTAAGTTGTGTTAGATAGCATTGTTTATACAACCTCAGAAAGAAATTTGGTAGAATCGACTTAATTATGCAAGAAATTTGCCTATTTCATAGAATTTAATTAATAAGGAGCTCATTATATATGCATAACTCAATTTTTAAATAAAGTAACAAATATATCTAACAAAACTCTCTGAGGTTGTATAGAGAATGATGTTTCTAGTAAACACTCCAAATTTTATGTCAACAGCCCTCTTATATCTCAAGAAATTTATGACAACATAAAACATAAACCGCAAAAATAGAATATTGCGAAAAAGCATATTAAAGTCTGTGTATTGCTCAGAAAAGTATCTAGTTTTAACTTATTGTTCTGTATGTCTTTTGATTTGATTTCTTTACACTTAAAAGCTGATTACTTTTCCTAGAATGCACCAGCTTCATATGTTATTTCTTCTGTTTGGATGTTTTCTTCCTCTTTCTGCTTCCTGCTCTGACGTCGAGTCTGTCGTTTTGCTTTGTTTTTCGCTTTTGCTATGCTCACGAATATGCGCTTCGCATCCTCATCGTGCATCCATTTTCTTGTATGGAGGCCTTCATGTATTCCCATATTTTGCAGTACTTTGCTCAATGATTCTGCCCCATTATTGAAGTGGCAAATGGCTAACGTGGCTGAAGTAGACACGGTTATTTTGCCGGAGTATATTTCCTTTGGGCAGCGCTTCCAAATGAGGGAGTTGAAGCTTTCGCAAGCGTTTTGAGTGCAGCCATCCAGACATTTTTTCAAAGGTGTGTCCTTGGATAGTGTTTCAAATACAGGTGCGATCGCTTGAATGACTGCTGTTGGCAAGCTATACTTGTGTTGAAAGTCATTAGTCCCTTTAGCTTTGGCTGCTTGCCAAGCGCACCAACTCTCCTCACCAGTGAGGCATAGGGAATGATCTAGTTTAGCGTCGGTAGATGCCTTATGTTTACTTATGGCTTGAATGGTTTGTTCCATGCCTTTCAAGTCCCCAGCATGTCTTCTTATAGCCAAACCATAATAGAGCTGTAAAGCGTCTATCTCCTTATCTGTTAGGCGTCCTCGACCACCAAGAATCTTACCGTCAGAAAGTTTACTTTTTCCCTGCTAATTCTTTAAGTTAAGCAAATGGGTCCCCATACGTTTTGGACGTGACTTACACATTCCTTTTTTGGATTGTTATTCCATTGTATGGATCAGAATCAACGACAGCATCATAAGATTTTGTGTCCCATCTCCCATATTTCTAAATTGTGAAACTGTTCGCTTCTCAAAATTTTTTTTTATAGCACTAACTAGTTCCATGCTAGGGGCTAAACCGTCATGTGATTTTTTGCACTTTGGTTCATGTTGGATTTGCCACTGTAAGTACTTGAGTGATTCTTGGTTCATGTCCATTACCTTTTCACAGCCTTTACACATCTTTGTTAGCACCTCACAGTCAAGAACCTTCCCACTATCCATTGATATGGCTGTAACTACGCCATTTAATGATGAATATCTACGTCTTTGCCATTTTCCATCTATCATCACTGTCACATCTTTGCTTTCTGCTGTACTTGCGCCATCAATCGCATGCTTTAATTCATAGGCAGCTGCTTTCATACTTTCATTTGCGCAAGAATGAGCCGAATTAAATAGCTCAGTCCGCAGTTTCTGATAAGTCTCTTGCTTTATTGAAGGGGACATGTTCATAAGTCCACAAAAATTATCCATGTCTGAAAAACCTTTTTCAATTGTTCTCATTGCTAGCATAAAACAAGAGTTTACCTCAAAATTTGCTCCACCCTTGACTGGTTTGTCAGTCTAAACACGTTGTGATGAATAGTATTTCTTTCCATATCCACAGTCCACACAGAAAACATAATACCGGCAACATGGCTACATAGAAGCCGCCATTTTGTGATATTTCCCTAATCCTAAAGTTAAAGCTTTATGCATATTACATTTTTTTAAATTTGAAATATGTTTGGGAAAAATATCTTTGCGAGGGGAAACTTGAAACTTATGAAAATACCTTTATTACTGTCATGGCTACAACTTTTCCACTCCCATTTGATATGTTCACAACGCCGTTTTTAAAATATTAGATAAAATAGACTTAATAGAGCTAGGCTTTTAGGCGCGAAACGGCTATTTTGAAAATTAAAATATTTTTCAACAATTATTTTTAATATTAAAAGTACATAAATTAAAAACTGACATTTTATCGCAACATCTTCCGGACTGATTATAAAAAGGTGTAAGTAGGTCATTGCCATGGCAGGTATTGTAGGAATGGAACTCGTTATTGTGAGCAAATATCATAGAAAATCTTCTGGTAGAGTGCCATGATGACATTGGAACATGAATATAAGAGTGTGATGATTAATTCAATGGAATATTTTGAGCACGTTTAAAGGATTAGTTCAGTGGTCAAGCATATCTCTCAAACTTACAAAAAAACTTGGTGGATTTGGAGAAGTAAACTGCAATGTTTGAGGATGAAATAAAATAGCTAATTGATTTTTTTTGCATTCAGATGTAGTTTGTTAGATTTAAACCATGAGACTTCTTTTGGCATTTCCCAATTAATGTATTTTACCAAGGAATTCATATCCCAACCATTGCATAGAATATTTGTATTATCAGCAAGTAGTATGGGGTGCGCGTTCCTACAAACACCCTGTAGTTGACCTCGGTCTGACCCCATGCCATTGTTTTAGGCAGGAGGTACAGACCCACGCTATACAAAACTCCAAATCCCCAATCACCCAATAATAGATAAGTACACAAGAACATTAAAAAGGTTATTAATTACATAATTCACATAATCCACTTGCAAAACAATAAAAAAGGCACAAAATTCCACTTGCAAAAAAAACCATTTTGCAAAAAATAACTTTAAAATTAACTTGTTATAAATTCACTTGTCATAAATTCCTCTTTTGCAAAATTAGCTTGCAATACTCAAAATTTAAGTTCTGAGTAAATACACCCTGATTAAATACACCCAATTCTGAAACCAAATAATACACCAAATTTCTGTATCCGAATAAATACACCAAAATTCTGAATAAATATACAAGTTCCAAATAGGCAGTCGATACACAAAATTCTGATTAATACACCGCGGCGAAGACACCAAACAAACCCTATATCAACAATATACAATGCTATATACAAGCTATATACACTGTAGGAAGCATTCAAGCTTTCACATTAAATGGATTAGATCCATTATATGCACTGATTGGTGTTCTGCTCCATTTTGATTAACAATGATAAAAATCAAATTTCACAGCAAAGTCAGGGCAAAGGTCTTTGTGTTGCTCAACAAGATTATAGTCGTAAGTCCCAATCACATTCTTCGGGATAAGTGGCCCAGAACATGGCTATGTCCCTTTAAGTTTATCACACAGCTATTGGACCAGCACATTACCATGTGATTGCTCCTCTTCCATAAGGTGTACCAAATGTTTTTACGTGTACAATGCACATAATTTCAAAACCCCCTCCTATAATTTACTCGCAATATCATAATAAGTTTTTGTAAGATAGAGAATGCAAGAAGTCAACTAAATCTTGAGAAAGTTGTTTTTTCGCTCAAGGAATTTTATTACAGTTAGCCATCGTGTTAATGTTAAAATAAATTACAAATTATACATGGTTTTAGTTCAGTACAAATTTACAAGAGAAGTGTGGGCAAATGATAATTTTTATTGTCTATAAGTTCTTCAATAATTTCAGTCTAATTGCATGGGGTAAGAATTCCAAAACTCTCTGTGTCTTCAACAATTTTTTTCGTAAAATTATTTATAAGTGGGTTTAAATAATTTATAACTACAGGAGAAGTCTCGGTACAAATCTTACCTATCTGTTTAAAGTGCACAATGTTGTGGACAGGAAGCTGTCCTAAAAAAATGGATTCTATTTATATATTAATACGCTTCTGTACGATAAATTCAGCAACCAGGTGTCAAAATCAGATAATAACTTTGCTATGTTTGAGCAGCATTTTTGAAGTGAATTGATAAAATAAGATTTACTAACCTTCTGTCTAAATTCATCTCGTGAAAAGCTCTAATTGGTTGTATTAATTAAATTACTTGTAACTTTTTCATTGGACCCCTCCACTCGCTCAGGGTTACTGATTAGATAGGCTACTTTGATTGACATACCTTTATTCGCTCCAGTCAAAAATAAGTTTGTAAAGTCCAGCCCTTCTGACAATTCTGAGCTGACAATCTTGTACATATCTACCTGATGGCTGCCATACTCTATAGCAAGATTTACATTAATCTAATTGGATACTTCTTCTTTCATTGCCTCTACTCACCTAAAGTGAAACTAAAAATCCTAGCATCTACTTAGAATCTAGGCTTCAGTAACTTGCTCACAAAATGAAAGCTTTGTATGAATGCACCCCCAAGAAAATTTGAGTTTGGACAATTTTTTGTGGACAGTTTCAGTGCAGTGAGCTCCTAGTCTATTTTCGGTTTAAGGCTATATAAGCAAAGATCACCCAGATGGTAGAAGTGGATCAGGAAAATGCTGATTCACTAAAAGTGACTTAGACAATAAAATAGGCTTTTAAAAAAAATAACAAATCTACTTTATGTTAATACAAAATGACTTTTTAGGTTGTGTAGGTTCTTTTCTTTTACTTTCAATTTCGCCTATCTTCTTCTTTAAGTGTGTAGAAAACATACAGTACTTTTTGCTTTTTAAGCCAACATATGGAACAGTTCTAATAATGTATATCTGAAAGATTCCACCTGCACCTGTTTATATATCCGGGGGTAGTCCAGGTCTTAATACTTGGACTCTTGGACTCTTTCATTAACACCAATGCTTGATTAAGAATGTGATCGAACTAAATTGCTGGTTATACACAGCTGCACAGTCCTATTAAAGAATTGTGGTTTGGAGATCTTTTTGGGGGGCCAAGCCAACCATTAGATTCACTAATAGTTTTCTCCAATTAGTGTCTTGAGGACTTAAAGAGAAAGAATAAAAAGTACATAAGTAGGATGATAATTGGTAAATGAATTGTGGTTTCTGTGCTGAAGGGTTTCTGGACAAGTTTTGAATAAGCCTCTTGGATCATCATGCAAAAATAAGTGAATTTTGATTTGATTTGCTCAATATACAGGATGCACTTCAGCATTCTTTCAACACCCTACAAATGAGGCAAAAGAAACCATTTACACAACAGTGGTGGCGATTTGTTTCCAACATTCCAAGAAAAAGGAAGGGTATGGGGGAGGGGATTAACCTTTGAATTTTTTCCAGTAAACATAAAATAATTGCCATTGCAATGAAACCTCCAAATTTTCCAATCCCTTACTTTTCAGGGTTAAGAAAAGGTCATCACCATATTTCAGGGTAATTTGAAGGTCATTTCTTCGCCCAAAACTTATTACATTACGATCATATGACAGCTTGAGGATGTTGTCCATTGTGTAATGCTGGGGATTATGACATGTTTCAGACAATGTAAACCAAACCTGCACTTAGTGGCCAATAAGTATTTGTTAACTTCCTGCCAATTACAACAAAGAATAATAATTAACCAAAGATTTGTATACTCTATGATGATGGTTGGCACTATTTTCATGATTATTTTCACTGAAAACAATCATGCTGCTTTCTAAAATATAATTGAAAAGCATTTAAGATTATAATTGCAATATGTTTAGCTAACTATCACCAACTAGTATCTTTGTATGATTGACCAAACAAGAGACTCTTTTGTCCATTCCATCTGTGGACCACGTTGTATTGCCTTGTAATCTCAAACCATCTGTGAAATGAAAAGAAGAAATGAAAAGAAGAAAAGCCAAATTGATGAGATGATAATTACATCAATCAGTTCCTTAATTTTATCAGGGGACTTAATTCGATCAGGGGACTCAATTCGATCAGGGGACTCAATTAAGTGTCTTGACTGGGGGACTCAAGCATGCGCACTGAGTTACAGCGATTTATGAAGGCTGCCATTTTTATCGTGAAGTTTTATTCATTAGACGCTCATTAGTCATTTCATTTAAAGTTTGTAACAAATTTTGCTTTGTTTATGTTCAGTTTCACGAAAGTAATATGACTTTGTTACTATCACACAGTTGTTGCTAAATAATATTTACAAATCCCAAGATATTTTGCATCAAAAATCTGTTTGCGAGTTTTTTAGGTAGTACAAAAATAATATGAACATTGAAAACAAAGCTGATGGTGATAAAATCCCACAAAGTGAAAGTCAAGTGAGTAATTTAGAAATAGACTAATGTTAGGCCTGACTGAATGTTAGGGCCTACAACTTTATACTAACAAGTTACAACTTATGTTAGGCCTCGGCATTAGGCCTACATTAAAACTTTTAAAGAAAGTTATCGTGTTTTCAGGTGAAGTTAGTACGAAGAAATTCAGAGTGGATAAAAGGAAAAATTCTACCATATAAATTACATTCTTGTTTAACACAAGAACTGTGCTATATCGGAAGAAGAAGAAAAACACTAACCTGCAATTTGTCACATGGGCATCATTGCAAAATACATTTACTACCAATGATTATTTAATAGGCCTACAGCTTTTTTGGCCTATCATGATTAAAAGGTTACACTGCATTGTTGAAGGTAAAATTCAAATTTAATAAATAAAATAAAAACATTGTTGATTGAAATAGTACCATGCAGATTTCTAATGCAGTGGTGGATGTTAGTAGTTACAGTAGTGACAATCATCATTGCAACAAGGCTAATACTAGAAAGTTAGTGTTTACAACTGTAACCCATACTCCATAGCCCCAGGGCCTACTTTCAAGTTAGCAGGTCTTCCAAATTTAATTCTACAGTGTAGCTCCATGCATAGCCTCTAAAGCACTTTACCTAATGTGCCAGTCTGCCACTCCCAGTATACTGATATGTTCAAACATTATCTTCAAAACAAAAGCTCTCACCCAAGCAAATATATGATAATTATTTAGCGCAATGGCATGATTTGCTCCTGTAATAGCGTGTAGGTTGGGTTCCTTACAGTTTTACTCCAAAGTCTGACATAATCCTTATTCATATGATAGAATTAAAATTAACAAATTTTTCTGACCAAGTTTCATACCCCCTTAAGGTGGTAGTATGGTAATAAGTCTTCAGACAAAATGTAAGGATTCTAAGGTTGGCATTGACAGATGTAAACATGCTTTGAAAAAGGAGTTCAAAGAAAATAATAACTCATTAATATGCAAATTATTATGTGCATAAATTATGCAAATCACTACCGCACTTGAAAATGTTGTAACGTTTGTTCTATATATGCTATACCAACAAATAAGGTGTCAAATGAAAGCTCTTAAGGTGGACTTTGCATTGAAGTAAACTGTAGACACTGAAGTATACAAACAAATTATTGAAAGATTACCTTTTTTGAAATTCTTGAGGATGCTTATTAGTATGCATAACCCTCATATATCAATGATCACAGGACATATCAAAAAAATCTTTACTTCATTGCATTGCAATATATGTCCTTAACAAACTGTGAAAATTTATGCAAATTGAAAGTTTTGTTTGAAAAATATTGTCTTTATAAGGATGAATGTCTGGTAAAAATCAGTTTGCGGGAAATAAGAGAAACAACTTGTCACAAACGTCATGAAATGTTTACTCAACACTGCAATAACATACCAAAGCAGTATACAAGCAGTTAATGACTGAAAATCATGTCCTGTTTTAACTGTTAAGGGTTTAAAGTCTCAAAATTTTCCTGCTCCATATGTTTTTCCTTCTTTTTCCTCAAATTTATCTTCAAACCTTTTTCTTTTTGAACGCAGCTGTTTCCTTATTTTCTTTGTCTTTTCCGCTTTTGTGATTGTAGCTTTCTTGTTTTTCTGCACGTCTCTTTTCTCTGCCATATTTAGTATAGTAGCCCGCTTCTATCCCCATCCTTTTCAACACTCTTGGTATACATCTGTTACCCTCATTAAATGCACAAACTGCACCAGCTCCTGCTTACTGGATGGATTTTGTTCCAATAAAAATTTCTTTCGGCGCACGTTGCCATATAACTCCGTTAAAACTTTCATTTGCATTCTGCGTAATGCAGTCGACACACTTCTCTAACAAGCTGTCTTGAGTGAGGTCTTTGTAAATGGGGAGTATTTTTTTAATACTGCCTCAGGCAAGCCATGCTTGTGCTTAAATTTTTCTGGATTAGTCTTAAACTTACACCAGCTGTCTGTATGGCCAGGACATTGATCGTGACATGGCAAGTCATCCGTTGATGCCACATGGTAAAGTCCAGCCCAAATATCCTTTTTCAAAGCTTTCATGTCACCATTGTTGCCTCTAATGCCTAAACCATAATAATTTTGCAGTGTCTATTTTCTTCTTTGTCAGCCTAGTTCTTCCACCAATTGTCTTTCCATCTTCCAGTTTTGTCTTTCCTAGTTTGTTTTTCATTTCTCGCAGTCTAGTGCCCACTCTCTTTTGCTCGTGACCCACGCATTCCTTTTTTACAATAATCTTATTTTTGTATGGTTGCTCATTACAAACTGCATTGAATGCATTAGAGTCACTGTCACCAATGTATGTCATGTACTGCAACCCTCTATCCTTTTCAGAAGGCAAAAAGATACGCTTTGCACCTTCAGTTTCCATAGAACCTGCGGCGCCGCTATAATTTACCGGGCACTGATGATCTGCTCCCCACATTCTGTATTTGTCTGAGTCCTGATCCTTTTGCCTCTAAGTTTTACACTCTTTGCAAACCTTGGAAAGTACCTCGGTGTCAATCACTTTCTTTGTGGTAGCATCAATTGCTGTGAGGACACCATGAAGAGAGCTATGCCCTCCTCGATGCCAGGTTCCATCAACGGTTACAGCCGTTTCACTGAAGAAGATCCACTTTCAGAGTTACCATTATTTGCTATCACTTCCTTTGCTGCATTTTTCATTACCTCTTGTGATTCATCTACAAAGGCTTTCTTTACAGTTGAAAGTTTTTCACAGAAAGAACTTTTACTGAGAGGTGGTGGCATATTCATTACCATTGAATAATGTTCCAATGCAGCCTGTCCACGACTGATTTCTCTAAAGGCCATCACCGAACGATTGTTTACCTCAAAAGCTGCCTGACCTTCCTGTTCAGTTTTTGATTGGCGAGAGGAAAAAAATTTGTCAATTACACCACAGTTCTGACATTAGAAAAACATGATGTTGTTAATCGATCTGCCATTTTGTCGCTCCTGCTTGGAGGCGCTACACATATTTTTAGGTGGCATGCAAACAATACAAAATCATAACGAACAGAATATTACAGTCCTCCATCCCCCCTCCTCCTTCTCCAATCTCGCAACAACAACAAAAATCACATCAAAAATAAGTTTCACCCTGCAGGCGAGCACAGGGGAGTAAGTTTTATTGAAAAGTTAATTTCCATGTGTGTTTTTGTTTTTGAGCAAAAAAACAACCTGAATTCAAGAGTTTGTATAATGTGTATTAAAAATGATTTTACTTTCAGAGTGTGCCAATTTTTTTTTTTTTTTTTTAACGCATTTCATATCTCTAAAATGTGTCATTTCTCAGAGCTTCCTCACTACTAGTGGCAATAGTTTGTGTTTCAACATCTTTAATTTCTACACCTTGTGTGCTCGTCTCATCATCTTCTAGGGAATCACTTGCTGAAATATAATCTGATAATGTTACACTTTGAACATCTCCTTGATCGGATTCTGCGTAAGAATGATGTAATGAAGCACTGCGTAGAATATTTTTAGGCTTTTTCCTTAAATAGCTAACACCCTGTAAACATATCCTCCTTGCCTTATCACCTTTCTTCACGTTCAATAACTTGCTAAACTTCATCTCTTAATTTTCTTGGCAATTCGTGAACATCGGTTCAAGTTATTTTACTGTTACTAGGCCTACCTGCACATGACAATGTCATAAAGTGAAAACACCTTTTTTTAATTTTCCACCACTCTGGGCCTGATTCATATTACAAACTTACACTGGCACTGAAACTCAACACGTTTTTAAATCCATTCCAAAATGTTACTTGTTAGGCCTAATGTTACAGCTATTTCAGTTCCATTGTTTGAAAATAAAACAAAGAACTTAAGAAGTTCAAACTTTTGGTCAACTTCAAAGTTCAATCAATCAAAATTTCAATGTAGGCCCTAGACTCAGATGATATTGATATGTTATTGTTAACAGAGCAGAAATAATATTCCAAAATAGGGTACTAAATATGTTGAATAAGCAACTTCAAAAGTTCAAATTTCATTAAATCACAATTTTACCCACTTCCACAGGAATTCAAAGTTTAAGCAGGTGCCTGCTCAGTCCCACAAAAATGATTCAAATAATTTAATAAATAATGCACCGCTGATAGTGATACCTGGATACAGTGAATGAATGATAGATGCTATCCCATAGAGTTAAAGCCTTGGGCATATCAAACTCATAAGTATCATACATCTGACAATGCAGTTTAACTTAGTTAAGCCATGCTATCCAAATGACCGACCCTATGCCTGCATTATGAATATTTGCTAAGATCTAATGTGTTATAGGCTTTACAGTCAATATTAAAGAAATTTTACAGAATTGAATCTTGTTTATAACGATAAGAATTTCATGCACAGAAACGTATCACAAAATGACTGGTGAAAAGACTCCATGCCAATTTGACAAAACCCGTGAGAAATTGGTGTCTTTTTCCATGAATATCTCAAAAACCGCACAGTAAATTTTGAATTTGCACGGTGAAAAGGTTTCTTATAGGTTTAACTTTGATCAAATGACGGGAAATGCTTAAAAATTGCTCAAGTCATTTTTGTCAGTCGCGAATTTTCCATAAACAAATAATGCCATTGACCTAACACACAGTTCAGCTAACACGCGAACTGCGTTTTGGGATACGTTCAACATTGAGTTCGCCATCTTGTTGCGGAATCCCCCAATCGGGTGAACAAAGTGAGTTGCCCGATTGGCGGTATGAACTGAACTGTCAATCATTATTCATGAGATTTGCAATGGCGTAAAAAGACAACTGTTATTTCTACAGTAGCTCATGAACTTGCAGTTGTTCACCAGATGCACTTAGCAATTTGTTGTGTCATACAGCAAATTAATAATGTCCTCACATCTTTCTTGCAAACTTATCGAAATCTTGTTTCTTTTTGCATCACTTGAGAAAGTTCTTCTCATAAAATGTACACTTACAGTATTATACTTTAGTCAATCCCTTCTATACCAGTTTAGGCTATAATTATGCTCACAGAATTACAAAATATACGGAAAATAGAATGCAAATTTGATCATTTACCATTAACTTATGTGGTCCACTTATTACACATAATGGGGTAAGTGGACCACTTCATTTGCATAAGTAATTAATCAAATTATCTTTACAAGATGAACCAGATGACTATGATATGCCTCTGAGGCTACAGAACTATGTGAAGTGCAACTTGGATTTTATCTAATAAACCAAATGCTTTAAAAAAAGTCCATGCATAAACTAGCCCTATATGTATATCATATACATGTACAATCGAACACAGAACAATTTGCATTTCTTACACATCATGCTAATTTATGTATAAATATGTTTCATTTGAATAAATACCTATATAATAATGAAATTTTTACGATATTGCATGTACTTTTACTCGAGTACAACTAAAAAAACCTGAATACGTGTATGAGTACGAGTCAAAATAGCTATGACTATGAGTCCAACAGTCATGAGTACGAGCATGAGTACACAAAAGTTGTACTTGAGTACGAGTATGGACTCGAGCACTACATGTCTATAAATTGGTGCCGATGCCCTGCAAGAAAGTTCCTGTGCATTGCACAATACGCTGCTTTGATACCAGCGTCAGTCAAAGTATTACGACGGAAAACGAGTGTCTAAGAAGATGAGACAATATTATTTTATAAGAAATTGGGATTTGGGAAATTCTACTTCTGTAGAGTAGACATTACACCTACAAACATACTTTGATCCTACATAGAAAAACAATATGTGACATTGCCTTTTATTAAAAATAGCCAAACACCAATCCAATAGAACATTTCATTTTTTTCCATTTTTTTTTGGATTGCAGAGGCAAGTAAATGTTTCCTTGTTGTTAATAAAAGCCATCATTAGTAAAGGCACTGCTTAAAAATTTGGCCTGCAATTTTGAAGCAACAAATTAACCACATCATTTAACAAGATTAACTTTGCATGGTAACATCCAGGTATAAATAGGTCTAAGCTCAATAGTTCATTTCACCTTTCCACAACAGCAAAGACAAACAATGCCAGCATTGATTACAGTGACTACTTATATTACAAATAATTGCCATTATATTCAGATGTGTGTCATTAAAATACCATGTAACACAGTGGGAGTAGTTGTTATTTTGAAGGAGCTAGATAAGGTGAAACTATACAGTTTTGTGGTTTGGGAAACAAAAAGATATAAAAGTTTTACTCCAACCAGCCCTGCTCCATTTGAGGGCCGGTTCAAATGTTCTTGGTTTTAAGCAGAGCCATTTCTAATGATCACATATAATTTGTTTTCAGCAGTCGATTACATCTTCAAAGGCACCACAAACAGAATGATCCAAAAAGCTATAAGAAGAATTGACAATGAAAGAAAAAACTTGACAGCATCAAATTTAATTCAGATTGCTTCACTTACCCCTGATTGTCAGACATGAACGTTTTCTGCAGAATTCTGGGATTTGTTCACTTTTTACTTTTTAAAAGAAAGTCCTTTTTTTTTCTCCATCATTTTGTAGTGCAAGTCCCAAAAAATGAGATTTTACTATGTTTATTTTGTACTTCTGGTCCATTTTCACAATATTTCCAAAGAATTCTTAGACTGCAGGTATTAAAATCGACTTATTGCATACTGCGGGTGTTAAACAATTTTTTAGATCTTAGGATTTTCAGGAGTGTTTTTTCCCAAATCATAGGATTTCAAGGATTTTTTTTCAAATCTCAGGCCCATGTCTGGAATGTACAAGTTAAATTCATTCTTCAAAAATGAACATTCAAAAGTGTACAGACAATAAGTAAAAGTGCCCCATCAATGTTACATTGACAATTTAAATACTGGATAAGAATTAAAGATTTTTAACTGCAATTTACATAATCGTTAAGTTCTGACATTAAATTAATGTGTTTTTTTTTCTTTTAGAGTAATCAATATCACCAATTATCCTAAAAATTTAAAGGGAAAGGGATTTTTTTAGATTGTTTATACACCATTTAATTTATATGTTTAGTGAAACAACTGGTTATGATTAGCATTTGAAATAAAAGATGAAAGAGAGACCTTGAGAAAATTAAAATTCAAGAAAAATGTGTATCTTAAATTAAAAGATATGTGGTGAAACTACTGTTTAATTAGCATTTATAATAAACACATGATGTAAGATAAACCTGGAGAATATAAAATTGAAGAAGAATGTGTATCTTAAATTTGAATTAAAAATTAAAGTAAAAATATCTTAACTTTTGAAATTATGAAGGGAAAAACAATTAAAAACATGTAACTGATAATTTCTGAAAAAATTAATAAGATTATCAACATAAGAAATAAGAAAGTTCAAAACCAAAGTTCATTTTAATAAAATTGGTAATTATTACCGTAGCAAATAAACTTTAAACAACTAAATTTTCATTAGAAACAATGAAAAAATCTGTAAATGATTTGATTATTATAATTGAAAAAAAAAAAATGTTCAAATGAAAGAACCTTTTTGAAAAATAAAACATGGCAACATCAATAATAAATTTCCCATTTCAGTGCACTTCGCAAATATACTTATGCCAAGTCTTCTGTCCAAGTGGCAGCTCATAAATCGGACTTCATCGATATTGCGTTGATGCCTCCTAAGTTTGTACTGGGGCGCTGTCAGAATTCCATGTAGCTCCTCGTACTCATTGTAAGGAATTTTGCAGCTTCTGCTAAATACGCTTTCGATTTTGATGTTATTTCCAGCATAGATAACCTTTTCCCAGTACTGTTGTAAAGTTGCTTTTCCATTGTAAAAAAACTTCCTTCTCTCTGGACTGCTTCTCACCCTCAGATAGGCCAACTTGGTGTATAGGCAGTTTGTCATTTGTTCGCCATTTATCAAGAATATAAACAAGACACTAAAGCCTTGGTGAGGGGGCCATACCCTATCTATTGGATTGAGTACAGAGTGACCAAGGCAATACTGCATTACAATTAGCCCATCTAAATTGCAGTCTCTAAACTAACGCATATAATAGAATTTATTAGTTATGTGCTTTGGGTAAAAGTCTAACCCGCCAACAACAACAAGGAGAAGTGAGAAACTTTTCCTTCCTCAACCCGTCCTTTAACCATCGGGATTAGGTCGTTGAAGTGGGTCTCACTATTGACCGGTGACTGTGGGGACCTGTTGAATACTTAAGCTAACATCGGTTTTTGAAGTCTGATACAAAAATAGAACTGCTATATTTATATTGCTACTTGAGTAATGCAAATTACTGTGGGTTACTAGTCTATACACAAATATATATGTTGATTGTTCAAAGTTTCATGATATTTATAGATATCCTGCGCAATATAGCGCGGTATTGTTCCCATTTTAATGCAGGAATATTGGTTGGTACAATGGCTTCACTGAACCATGTTGGTACGTTTAATCCATCATGAATCGAAAAAAATCCTGCAGTTTTGCTTGATTCAATGGCATGCTGCGTAACGATTGGAATGATTGAAATTATTGATGTAGACCTTTAACAAAATTAAAGAAAAGAATAATAAATAAGTAAGATTATTCAACAGATATATAATTATATACGATTCTAAATGTGAAAGAAAAAAATATAAGCGAAAAAATTACAATGCAATTGCTTCAAAACAACAGCATCATTACACCGAAGCAATCCCGGAGTCATATTTTGTTCAGTAACAATGATTACGCAACTTCGTCCTCACCTCCAAATCACGGAACGGCAGTCTGCATTACAATTAGCCCATCTAAATTGCAGTCTCTGAACAAACGCATATGATAGAATTCATTAGTTATCTGCTTTGGATAAAAATCTAACCCGCCAACAACAAGGAGAAGTGAGAAAATTTTCCTTCCTCCAACCCGTCCTTATTTCTATAAGTAGAGAGGACGGGAGCACGTATTATTTTGACTTTGTTATGTATTTACTTTTATTAGTAGGGAGGACGGGAGTGGGATTTTCTCGTACCGGTTTTCGACCACCCATAGTATGGGCCTAGCTGTATATGTAGCCTATGGTTATCGTCAGTAAAGTAATGAGACAATCCTGTGGTAAAATACAAGGTTTTAATTCTGCACACTGTCCTGTGGTAAAATACAAGGTATAAATTCCACACAACTTATTCTACGTTCTGTACCAATCTTCTGTCCATCAACAGACAAATACCTACCTGGTACAAGTACAAGATTAAAATTCTGAACACTGTCCTGTGATAAGATATAAGGTAGAAATTCTGAACACTGTCCTGTGATAAGATATAAGGTAGAAATTCTGCACATTGTCCTGTGATAAAGTCCAAGGAATCAATTCTGCACACTGTCCTGTAGTAAAATACATGGATAAATTCCACACAACTTATTCTACATTTTGTACCAATCATGATCAACAGACAAATTCCTACCTGGTACAAATGCAAGGTATAAATTCCACACACTGTCCTGTGGTAAAATTTAAGGTATAAATTATGCACACTGTCCTGTGGTAAAATATAAGCTTCAAATTTTACACACTGTCCTGTCACGTAAAATACAAGGTATAAATTCTGCACACTGTCCTGTGGTAAAATATAGGTATAATTTGCACACACTGCCCTGTGGTAAAATATAGGTATAAATTTCGCACACTGTCCATTAAAATTCTGCACACTGTCCTGTAATAAAATACAAACTTGAAATTCCGTACACTGTCCTGTGGTAAAATACAAGGTTAAAATTCTGCACACTGCCCTGTGATAAGATTCAAATTCTGCACATTGTCCTGTGGTAAAATACAAGGTATAAATTCTGCTCAACTTATTCTACATTTTGTACCAATCTTCTGTCCATCAACAGACAAATCCTTACCTGGGTACAAATGCAAGGTATACATTCTGCACACTGTCCTGTGATAAAATACAAGGTTAAAATTCTGCACACTGTCCTGTGATAAAATACAAGGTTAAAATTCTACACACTGTTCTGTGGTGAAATACACGGGTATAAATTCCGCAAACTGTCTTGTGATAAAATACAAGGTATAAATTTTACACAATGATTCTACATTATTTAAAATACAAAATAACTCTCTCAGCTGACCTGTTACTTTTCATTACTTTGATACAAATCTGTTAAATGACTTGGAATCCTATGGGAAGAATTGGGCTCACTGTCCCTGATTCCCCAAAAAAAAAAAAAAAAAAAAAAAGATTTACTAACGTGCCTGTTTTAAAGCTTGAATCCTTACTCAACGTGCTACACATGTTTGAATACCCAACATGCTATCCTTTTCTGCAAAGATTACATCCATTTTACCGACTCAGACCTCAAAACTTGTAGATCCCCTCTTGCCTTGTATCCCTGGCATTCATCCATATATGTGTTTATTTTATTTCGTAATATCGTCAGACATTACGTCATAACAAATAACAGGAGAGCCCGCCAGTGTAGTGCGTGTCAATTACGCTAGTGATTTGCTTACCACTGGAAGCAAATAAAATTGCGTGTCGTAAATTTTCACCCGGACCTTTTTCTACTGTTCCAATTTCCGTCTAAAATTACGGAGTAAATTGTTGTTATTTCGAGAGCATTTTGTGAACTTCAAGCTTCTCAATTCAGTTCGGAGTGAGACAAGGAAGGTGAAACGGAACATATCGATCCTAACGCGAGCTTAGGCCTATTAGCCCATCCCTAAAATTGCATATATACCTCAGCCAAGTGATAATAATGCAGACTTTTTAAATAACTTTTTTTTTTCCTTTTGTGATATGCGGTATGCAGTTTTTTTTGCACGTACAATATGTAATGTAAGAAATACTACTATTGCAGCTTACCTTAATTGTGCTACTTTGAGTTATAGCTACATAAGGCTCCTTGTGGTAGGCATTTGCATAATTGACCACTCCTTGTGGTATACATTTGCATAACTGACCACTCCTTGTGGTAGGCATTTGCATAATTGACCACCACATTACTTATCTCAACCCAATCCCCAAAAGTGGCTGCAGTCTTTGCAGCTGCTCGCCACAGAGCCACTAGCTCTCCTCTCCTTAAATATCTTTCTCTCTGCTGCAGTGGGATCTGCTCTTGGTGGTAATGATGGCACTGCCACTGCAGCGAAACAGGAAGAGGGGACTGGTAGCAACCTCTTAGTTGTGCCCCTCTTTCTTTTGGGCTGTGAAGGGGTGGCTGCAGTCCTGCTTAATGGGTTCAACATCAAAAACCTCTTGTTGTACCTGCAAACAAATTAGAAAGAAGTTGGTTGAAATAAATCAATTTAAGTATCATACCAACATTTTTGGGGATGAACCCATCCTCAAAAGCAAAATGCTGATGGGATATGTAGGGCCTATACCCTGGGAATAGGCTTTTTACAGCCTATGGGGTAAATACATGGCATTTTCCATTTTTGCAGTGGTCATAAATTTGATACATGAATAAAACTCACGAACATTTGCCATTTAAATGCACTGTACACATTGCATTTTTGTAAAACAAAAATAAAACAGGTTGTTTTCATGCTTGATAATGAAAACGAGGCCTTTACAAAGGCATGTATATACTTGTATATATATATATATATATATATATATATATATATATATATATATATATATATATATATATATATATATATATATATAAAATATATATATATATTTATATATATATATATATATATATATATATACATATATATATATATATATATATATATATATATATATATATATATATATATATATATATATATATATATATATATATATATATATATATATATATATATATATATATATATTTATTTATATATATATATATATATATATATATATATATATATATATATATATATATATATATATATATATATATATATATATATATATATATATATATATATATATATATATAAATGTATATATATATAAATGTATAAACTTGCAAAAGCATGTATATACTTGCAATTTTGAAGGAGACATGGAGCTTGACACAATTCTTATTTCATATCATAGAATTGCAAATAACAAATTTTTTGACCAAGTTTCATAACTCCTGAAGCAATCTTAACACATTTTTTGTAATTTACTACTTAATAGCACCAAGGGAGCCGCCATTTACTTGCAGAAAAGGATGTCATCAGCTCAGCAGGATGTTGGAATGCTTTGTATTTCTTTATTATCTACCTCAAGATTTCTAGCTCATGATTTTTTTTATTGATTTTTTTGTAAGAGGTTAAGAGCATTTTCAGGTACACATGAAATTATAAAAACATGCTCTTAAAACTTTGTGTCACATCATTTTAGAATAAAAACTTTAATCACATTTATAAAGAAATACATTATAATCCTTATGTCCCTATTGGGAAATTATGTCATCATGCACAATATTTCAATACAGAATTGAACAACTTGGCAACCCCATGTGTCGATTTCAAACATTAATAACTTGAGATAGGAATAAGATTTTGACTTGCTGTTTTTGGCAGTTGGTTAAGATTTTTATCTATCATATAAAATAATGATTGTATTAGACTTTATGTCTTATCTAAGTAATCCTTCCAAGGGAAACAAAATCTTACCTACATGAATTTCATCAATCTTATTCTAATTTGTATATCTTTATTTGTTATCTTTCTCTTGAACTTCTCTCCTTAACTATCACCTCTACTTCTTACCTATCCCCCTCTTCTTCTTATATTTTATTAATATGCATAGTATTTTAGTATACTTAATATGATTTTGCTGAAAATTGCTTGTAAGCATGGTATCTGAAGAATGGTAAACTGAATTGATGTCATATATATATATTCAAATATAGCCCATGGTCCATAGGTGTGCCCTATTGTTTTTGGTGGTGATTTCATGAGTAGATGGGGATTTTAATAATCACATGTCTTGTTTGGTGTCATATATGGTCTTATAATAGTGTTAGCTGGTGTGTACATGTTCTTGGTATAAAAATTGCTGACTTTTATCAATGTACATAGTGGTTGGGGCTTCATATGATTTTGTAAACAAAAAGCTTGTAAGCATGATATCTCAAGAACTATGAACTGGGTTTATATCATGTGGTACACAGATAGCCCATGGTCTACAGATGTATCCTATTGTTTTTGGTGGTGATGCCATTAATAAGTGGGCGGAGCCTAATGTGATTTTTTTTTAAAGTAATGTGAGCAACTGTATGTCATTTTTACATAATATTGGGCATGATAATATAGTTGGTTATTGTGTACATGCCCATGTTATCAACAGATGTCATTAATATGCATGGTGGGTGTGACTTAATCATATGTGGAAGTGTTATATAATATAAACACCATATCTCATGAACGGTATATCGGATTTATGCCATATGTGCTACACAAATGGGTTATGGTCTGTATATATATGTTCTTATGAGTAGGTAGGGCTTACTGAAAAATTCTTAAAATAGGACAAATGAGCAACCGTTTTTGCTTCTTACTTGCTATGATAATGTTACTTATTGTGCAAATGCTAATGTTGTCAACATTTGCATGGTGGGTGTGGCTTATGAGTGAATATCATGATGAAAATTTCATGAAATGCAATGACATGACAGTTGATACAAAACTTACAAATCAATCAGCTTATGAAAAAAGCATCAGAACCATTAAACCTTTTGGTTCTGGTTCTATTTCATGACTATTTTATCTAATTCCCACAGCCTTTAGATGTGTGCACTCTTAACCTGATGATAATAGTGTTATTGTTACTCATAACCCATTGTTGTAAAGTTGTAAAATGTTCCCCGGGAACAGATTTCCTTTCAGGACTTACTTTGTGTGGTAATGTGACATTGGCACACAGCCAGATTGCATCATTTGGAATAAAGAAGTGTTTAAACTGATTATATTTAATCAATAGTCCAATAGCATCGGAATGTAGTTCCTTTGTAAACATGGAATTCTTCCAGTAAAACAAATTTGTGTCCCTATTCAATCCAGGTTTACTTCAAGTAAAGACTTGTTGGGGAAGTTTGGTGTCTAGTGTAGACTTTGCCCAAAGTATTTCCACTTACAATTTGTGGACGGCTTTTGCTCGTACTCTCTGTAACATAATGGTTTTGCCATTACAAGCAAGATTGCAATCCACAGATTGCTGACCTTAACGCCTCTGCTGTGCATAATTTGTAAAATGATCATCTAGCTTTCCAAGAAACATGACATAATATGTATTGCTTCAATTAAGTCATTGCCCGTTATATAACATGTCTCATCATGTATGGGGGAAATAAATAACTATACATCACATTTTAACCCACAAACTTCTAATCACTATCACTTTAGTTTTCCCTGGCAAATATGACAAAAAGTTTACCAGTGTTATTTTGCATGACCCTTTACCAAGTTGGCACAACTCACCAAGCAAAGACCAAATTTTCCCAGGTAATGTGACAAACATTTACCTATATCTTGTGACCTTTAAGTGATGTTATGCAGGGGAGGGGTTGGGGGAAGGGAGTGGACACTTTCATACTAAAGTGGTACTTATTTCCTGCCCAGAATTTCAAAATTTGACTGCAGTATCATGTGAGAGATTTTTTTGGTAACTGCAGTATGATAGTTTATGATTTTGATACCTGTATTATAAAGAAAAGTGATTTTTGATATCTGCAGTATGAAAGTAGGTGATTTTTGATACCTGCAGTATGTAAATATTCAATATCTTTGAGACCAGCAGTATGAGAGATCAGATTTTTGATACCTGCACTACGAAAATGCTGAAAAAATGCAACTGCTTGGGCGGAACATGTATATATACCTCACATATGGAAGTGCCCCCCCCCCTCCTTCCCGGGGACGTCATATCGTGAGCAGGACACAACTGTAGTTGATCACCCACTATTATTTAATCGTCTGAGTCAAATTAACTTCCTAATTTTCAACCGAACTTCTCTTGAATGTTAAAAAAGTGGGTGCTAGCCTTTTTTGCTAATTTTACAGATACATCATCCACTACAAATCAGGCAACATGAGGGCAAAGGCCACTTGAATAATCAAATTAATCATTATAAATGTTGTAATATATGCATGAAAATGGAAAGTAGATAAATCAATCAATTAACCAGAAAATTGTTATACCTTTGTGTGCTAGATGAGCATTTGATTTTTTGGGGCCCTCTAAAAATATGTCCTCACTTTTCAGTCTAGTGCTCCTTTAAAACAAATATTGACAGCTATTTTCATGACAGCTTATACAAGCAATCTAGACTGTATGTAATACATTCAGAGTATTAGTTTTACGGAGATTGTTATTGAACATTCGAGGATTAAGGAATTGAGCAAACTTTTGTAAAAATAAGAAAGGCGTATTTGGACAAGGCTTTTGTGCCCCCCTTCAGATGTTTTGCTAATATGCTAGTCTGCTCAACCAGCACATATTTGGGAATATTCAATAACAGCTTCTATTTTCAAATATATTTCTATTGTCAAAATGGACTAGTAAAACTTTCTCATTTCCGTTATACTCCTTTTTTGGTACTTAATATATTTTGTACCAGAATAGCAGACAAAAATTTAGTTAGCTATTCTGATACAGAGTTTTTAGCTACCAAAAAAGGAGTAAAATGGCAATGTGAAGGATTAATTTCAGTCCATTATTACAATAGAAATTCATTTTAAAAATAGAAGCTGTTAATATCAAATAATTAAATGATTTTGTTCAAACTCACGATGAGCTTCCTTCACCTTGATGCATTACAGATTACACATTAGGGAAAAACTTTTTAATTTTACCAATATTTGAAGACTTTAATACAGGAAACACAAAGCTCATTCTCAAAAGCTATCTCAAACAAAATATTTTGCTGGTGCCAGAGTTCTTTAGAAATTAAATGGAGGCAATAGGTCTGAAGAAACCATGACCTTGAATGCCCTGAGTTATATTTATAATCTGAAAGCGAAATACGAATGAATGACCCATTGCTTCAGAATATTTCAAACATATCAGTAAAACCAAAAGGGAAATTTGCCCAAAATGAATTTGGACATAAAAAATGACCTTCTGACTTGCCGCTAATATAGATCCTTAGAAGAGGAGAAGGAAGTATTAGAAATGATTTCCTACTGGGTTGAAGCGATCTTTCATGAGTTATAGCCTATGTATTGAAGTGATTGGTGTAAGAATTAGCCCACTCTAATACCAGTCAGTTTGTAATATTTTCTCAGCTTTGAAAGGGACAAAGAAAGTTTTGGTATCTGAACTATATTTGTTATATCAATTCTTTGTTAAAATTAAAAACATATTAAGGCTGTTGTTAGTAGTACAAGCCGTCAAGAGTAATAATAAGAAAGCCGATAAGATTGGAGAGTTTATTTCCTTAAAGAATATTCCCATGGTTTTTTGTATTATTCCACTCCCATGTTTTTTTTGTAATATTCCAATGTTTTTTTGTAATATTCCCATGGTTTTTTGTGATATTCCGTCACTAACGTTACGTTAACGTTGTTTCTTACTGTTATTAAGTTAGCCTAACGCTTACGTTCACATTAAAGTCCTAACTTTTGGTTAGTCTGCAGTTAGGTTACTAACCTGAACATGTCCCGATGTGAATAATTCGAAGCTGTTTTCCCGAATGGCTTTCATATTGGATGATAAAAAGAAATTATTGATTGAAGTTATTTTGAATTTGTTTATTGGTGGCAATCTTGCTGTACCAAACGCTTCCTTTAGTTCAAGAAATTCACCCATCTTCGTGCCTATCACTGTCACAGTGTCAGCGGTTTTTTTTATCTTTTAATTTTAGCGCGGTGGTTTGCGTTGTATCTACAAACATCATTCATGTGGTTTCTGTTGTCTGTTGTTTTGCTTTTCTCCTCTATTGGTTGGTTCACCATAACCACGTGAATTTCGGCCATGTGACATTATTTAAATAAGATTTCCGGAAATGACCGATTCCAATATGAAAAGATCTATAGGCTACCAATAACAGACTTAAATATGCACTTGTCCAATGATTGCGTGTGATTCGTTGTGTGTGACGGCAAACAATATATTTGCACAAAATTCTCTCTTCGTGCTTTGAGGGTTGGAAGAATAATGTGGGGAAAATACCCATCTAAGATGAGCAGGACAGGTCGTACAGAAGGTAGTAATACAAGAAATATTTTTATGAACCATTTGTCGAATAGCTCAGCATTTATCAAACTCGAGTCAGAAACTGCAAAAAGAGTTCCTACCAGGCATTGTGACAGAGTACAGAGGTCAGACGCTTTTCCTTAAAGATTATGAAAAGAGGGAGAACAGTTCCCAATGCATTGGCACAAAACAATTACATTCTTTCCTCTATCTGCACTTGTTTTTGATTGTACAGTCATTTTCCCTATAGTTGCTACAATTTTTGAAGGGTCATGCACCAGGCTGAGCCCAGTTTCATCCAAATTGTAAATTTGCCCCGCCTTCTTCACCCCCAATTTGTCCATTATCGAAATGATCATTTATGGTCGCTGGATTAAGCATTGCCACACAAGCAGCAGACAAACCCTCTGACTTCCTCCAAGGAAAGGACCGGATGCCTTTGCATGAATCCTTGGTACCAATCGTACCCTGCAGATTTGTTCTCTCTGTTAAACCTATGGTTTATTCCTGCTTCGTCTGCCATTTCATTACAAGTTTACAAATTGCTTGAATTCCAAGCCTGAATCCCAGACTTCCATTTCCTGAAGATACTGCACTAAATGATGGGTAAATACGAGTGGCCTTGGTGTTAAAGGGAGAAATCCCAAATGAGGAGGGAATTTTTTGGCACCTGATGTGTAAACAGTAATATTTCTAGCACTGCCTGTTGAAGGTTTCCATACTCCTGACCCAAACCCCTTATCCAGTGAACGATGACTTTTTCTTGATTAACTTTGGTCACTCTTCCAATATATGGAGGAGCAGATTCATAATCCAAATTCACTGCAGCCAACATCCCCACTATCACTGATGAAAATTCCTCAGCTTCCATGAACATTACCAGCTGAAGTGGGTATTCCTTGTTGGCCAATATGCACCTTAGGTATAAGAAAGAAGCAGGGGGCCCCTATGACTGATATTGGAAGAGGTTCTTGATACTTGCATCAACATTTTTAGGTACTTTCCATGGTTTTGAAGTTGCTGCAAAGCCTACAGAAACTAACTTAACTGTGTACGACGAATATGTCTGTCTTCCTTAAGTTTACACTACTGCATAAGGCAGGCATATCCGTCTTATGATTTATGCACCGAACTACGTCACATAAAACCTGGGGAATCCCCCCCCCAAAAAGGTTCATTTTGCAAAGCTTACATGCTAGATACCTATTACCTTTACGCTAATGCGTAGGAACGACATATACGTCTTCATACTTTATCATTAATCAAGTTACAAAATGGCGTAAGATCTGTGGAATCACAGAAAGATTGTTGGCTGTGTTACGCTTTGTTTACAATCACTCCCAAGTTTCTGTTACTTGTGTCTGGGCCATGTGGCTGTTATTTCTTGTCGTGCATGTCATGTGTGTGTTTCTAGAGGGAAGAGGAAGGAGGTTATATACGAGTGCACAATCTGTAAGGAACCACTTTGTGCTTCACCTTGCTTTGAAATTTATCGCACAAAGCTTGACTTTTCTACAAATGTGGAATAAGCTTGGATGGAAACTTTGTGAAAGCTGAGCAAAAAGTATACAAATAAAAGTTACGAAAAGTTTCATTGTATTTATGTTGAAGAAAACCAAGAAAAAGATAATTATGATACTTTTTTTGTCGTAAATATTTACAGTTTATCATTTTTCCAGTGTAATGTGAAATTTGGCAAAGAAAAGAGGCATTTTTGCAAAATTAATTGCGCAATGGGGTAAAGATTATAATATTTTAATTTCACAGTTCACTGGTTTAGTCTTTAACATACGAACATAGTTTGGTCAAATTAATGCCAGGCTCATTTTGAAATTGGTTGAATATTTAGAGCCCAATTTTTCATATGTGGTGGTTATAACTCCAGCTAATGCATTACCCACCTCTATAAATCTGCTGCCTTTTTTGTGCTTCTGTGCAATAAAAGTTTATCCCAAATAATCTCTCTGGCATCCTCATGCCCTCTTCAGTTTTTGCAACAAAGCCCAATCGCGTTCAGCAACCTGAAATCAACTAACTTCCAAGTTTTTAAAAGGTAGATGAGTTACTGATCACTTGAATCACACATGGGAAAAGTTGAAAATGGCTGTTTCTGCATTTCTATGGTAACCACTCTAAAAATTAAATAAATATGTATGATATTCCCCAAAATAATTAATCATGTTAATCCAGGAGGTTTCATATTGTTGCAGTTCAGCTTGCAGTGTATTTATACTAGTTCATATCTGTAAATATATGTAAAAGAGTTATATTCCACCCTGTGTTGTTTTTTGTGACACGATACATTTTTCCATCATTTTTATTTCTGAACAATGAGAAAGTTGGGTTATTCATAGAATATTTAGGGAATGTATTTATATTTTCTTGTGTTTGAAGCAGAATAATTTGGGATTTAATTTTTAAAAGCAGGATATTTTGGTTTTTGTGTAAAAGATAATTTTTTAGAGAATAGTTTAATTTGAACAGGGATCTGTCACCGAGGATGTAACCTTTAGTGAACCTATGGACTCCCCTGGAAAAAAAGTCTAGCTACGCCACTGCTAAAAACAGCATTGGTACATGGTACCGGTATGTATTGATGATAATCAACAATATGCCTAGTTGTACCACCTTGGATTGGGCGAATATATTTTGTATGCCTTGGGGCTCCGTCTCGGACTCCAAAGTTAATTTATTTTCAATTTTGGTTTATATATAGGATTTTGCCCACAAATAGACTAGTATATTTTTATTGGGAGGACCGATTCAGTTTTGTGTAATTTTTGTAATATTAATGAACAAACTGTAGATAATCTGTTTTGGGATTGCCCTTTATGTTTCCTCCTTCATAAGGAATAATGAACAGAAATTTTTAAACAATCATTCTGACAGTGTTTTTTTTTTAAATCTTATTTTTTGGGGGGGTTTAATAATTTACGTTGTCATGCTTATAATTTTCTCATTATTCATATGAAGTATTTTTTTTTTTGTAAGCTTGATAATGAGAAACCAGATGTTAATGTATTCTTTTATAAGTTTAAGTTCTCTTTAAAAATTGAAAACTTTAAATACAGTAATAGAAGGGTGTACAGAGCAAACATAAAATCATTTATAGTAACCTTCAAGCATTTTCTTATTGTATTGATCTATTTTAGCCTTGTTTTGCATAAAGATTGTTTTGTAATGTTTCTTTGCATTATCTTCACAATATTTTGCTGTACATGCACTGAAAAAGATATGAATTTGTACATGAAGTGAAAAAGAAATAAATGATGGTGGAAAAAACAATATGCCTTAGATCTGTTGCATGCTTAAGTGCTTTAGATAAAACCTGAAGATTCTAGTTTTGCAAAAGAATTTCAATCTTCCTGATTTTCATATTACATTAAGCTGTTGATTAATGTTTTCTTTATTTCAATGTATTTGCTCTACCTCATTTGAATTAATTATGCAATAGGTTTTGAATAAGTGGTTTGCATTTTCATGTACAAACTGTAATATGATTTTGTTAAATTTGAAGTCATAATCATTCTGAATATTTACTTTATATTTGAAATAATGTTTCCAAGTAAGAACTTTAAGTTGGTTTCCTTTCATTGTAGAGGGATACCCTTTCAGGAAAAACTAGCTAGCTTGCGACAAGCTAACAAATTTTAGCTTTCGCAAGCTTGCAGCAAACTAATATTTGGGACAAATGCAAACTTGCTAGCTTGTGCAAACTAACATTAGCTTGCACAACAAGCAAAAAATGTTGTTTAGCTTGCAGAAAGTTTTTGCTAGCTTGCACAAGCTTCGAAAAGGTATTTGCTAGTTTGCACAAGCTAGCATTTATCCCAAATACTAGCTTGCTGCAAGCTTGCCGCAAGGTCGGCGCAAGCTGAAAATTGTTAGCTTGTCGCAAGCTTGCAGCAATCTAGTTTTTATGTAAGGGTAAACAAAAGTTTATTTTTATATTTCTTTTGTAATTCATTTACATATATATCCATAGACCTTTGAATTGCATACATGTGCATGATGCTGATTGGCAACTGTGTACTGTAACCAATCATGTATTATGTGGGAAGCGCTTGCTGATAGTTAGGTTTGTAATACTTTTACTACTAGTATTTAATTAGTGCATATTTATCTGGGTGTAGCCTCATGTGCTTTTGCCATGGTTTCAACTCACTTATAGGCCAGTTGTCCTTTCTAACGTACTAGGTAAATGAAATTCAAATCCTGTGTTTTAATCGGTCGAAACACAATGGTATAGTGTGTACTTGCCTTGATAGGCCAATCAGTATCGTTTTGGAATAAATTGTACTCTGCCACATTTAAATCACGATAGATGACCTTTAAGTTCTTTTTTTATATTTCTTTTGTAGCTCATTACCTTATATATTCACTTGGATATAAAGCCTTCCTATTGGTTTCTTATTATAAAGGTGCAGCTGTCAATGAGAACAGAAAATACATTTTGATTTGGGGTGTTGTTGTTGTTTTGCTTTTTTAATGCAAAATCGATTATTTTGAAAGCGTTTCTTTCATTCAGTTGGTTTTCTAAACATTGTTATCAAGTCACAAGGAATGTTCCAAAGGTGTAAAATTAAGCTCCTTTTGGGGAGTTTTGCTTGAATTTAAGATGGTTGTAATTTGTAATCTTTGATTTTATTATCTTTTGAAGGTCAATGATGGATGTGTTCTACGTAGCTATATCCGAATAGTTTTAAAAGCTATCAAATTTCTTGAATATATCAGAAATTTCCAATAAGCATTGTGTAGAAATGAGCTGTTTTGCAGCTTGTAAACTTTTTAGGGTCTTATTAGAGCAATAATTCATGCAATTTGAGAAAATTATTACAATACCTACTCGTCTAGCTGAAGAGAATATCACTCCTAGTGAATAACCGCACAAATTTACAAAAGCAATGCCCTTAGGCTAAGTCTTAGTGCTCCTTTAATTTCCCAGGTATAGTTGTTAGATTAAATTTCCAAGAATTTCTAATATCAACAAGATTTTATGACATATACTAAGTTAAAGATGCTTTAAGATCTTGGTATAAATCTAGGATTCTGTTCTTCAAACAATAAGTTTGCCATAAAAGTTTTCCTATGTGGTGTTTAATTGTAAACAAAAGTAAGGTAATTATTTGAAACGCTTGTGTTTACATCATTCAGCAATGTCTCCCTTGATGTTGCTTATTACAAAACATAACCTATCTTATGAAGAGAGATTAGGAAAATTGGATTTACCTATGCTCAGTTATCGACGAGTCCGTGGGGATATGATTGACACTTATAAGATGCTATCTGACAGGTATGATGAGGAGGTATCTAATTATTTACCCCTAATACAAGGCTCTCTCACTTGTAAGCACAGTCATAAAATCTTCAAGAGAAGACCAAGGTTAAATATCAGAAAGATCATTTTTCTTTTCGGGTGGTGGACTTATGGAACGATTTATTATGTGATGTTATTGAATTACCCAGTATTCAGGCCTTCAAGAGAAGGCTCGGTAAATTTTGGATCAATCAGCCAATGAAGTACAGTTATACTGAAAGCATCAAACAACATCGTTTTGCAGAATTAGATAATTCAGAAGAAGAGCTTGTACAAGAGGAACTGACTCAGGGGCCTTCTACCAGAAAAGGATCTATAAGATTCTATAACAATATAAGATAACATAACAAGATGACAGGCTCAGAAGGGGTAGTCACTCCATAAAAAGCCCAGACTAACACCACCACAATTTTTTTTAAAAGATGCCCAGAGTTAGTAAAGAACCTATCAATGTTGACTTTGAAACTGTGAACAGAATAGGAGCTAACTACCCACTCAGGCAAACCATTCCACTAATTAACAACTCTTTTCGAAAATATGTTATATGATTTATTATGTTATCATCTTTAATCATCAACCTGAATTACCTATTTGTAGAAGTTTATTACTATATAAAGCATGCATATAGTATTGAAAGTTTACTTTAAATTACTGAAAATATTGCCAAGTATGATTTTGTAATATACCATGTAAACTATGTTGGAAGTGCAATTATTGTTTCCATATGATCATATATTTATGCAATATACGCTGTCAATGTTCAATACTTCAATGATTTTGTTTTGTATTTTGATTTGAAGTTTTGTATTGTTTTTCTCAAGACATAAAAGAATGTTATACGGGAAGCCCTTGCAAAAACCCGAGTTCACTTTAAAGTTGCTTCACACCAAACAATGGGCAATTTCTGAGAACATCAATGTACTGAAATGTTCCAACTTTTTTTGCTTTTGCAAGTCCTTTAAGATTATCTGATGACGCTTTCATCAAGATTACTGATGAGGCTTTCCTCAAGATTACTGATGTGGCTTTCGTCAAGATTACTGATGAGGCTTTTATCAAGATTACTGATGAGGCTTTCATCAAAATCACTGATTGAGGCTTTCATCAAGATTACTGATAAAGCTTTTGTCAAGATCACTGATGAGGCTTTCATCAACATCACTGATGAGGCTTTCCTCAAGATTACTGATGAGGCTTTCATCAAAATTACTGATGAGGCATGGCATCAAGATCACTGATGAGGCTTTCATCAAGATTACTGATGAGGCTTCCTTCAAGATTACTAATGAGGCTTTCATCAAGATTACTGATGAGGCTTTCATTAAGATCACTGATGAGGCTTTCGTCAAGATCACTGATGAGGCTTTCGTCAAGATTACTGATAACGCTTTCATCAAGGTCACTGGTAAGGCTTTCACCAAGATTACTGATAAGGCTTTCATCAAGATTAATGATGAGGCTTTTATCAAGATCACTGATGAGGCTTTCGTCAAGATCACTGATAAGGCTTTCATAAAGATTACTGATGAGGCTTCCATCAAGATTGCTGATGAGGCTTTCATCAAGATCACTGATGAGGCTTTCATCAAGATTACTGATGAGGCTTCCATCAAGATCACTGATGAGGCTTTCGTCAAGATCACTGATAAGGCTTTCGTCAAGATTACTGATGAGGCTTTCATCAAGATCACTGATGAGGCTTTCATCAAGATCACTGATGAGGCTTTCATCAAGATCACTGATGAGGCTTCCATCAAGATCACTGATGAGGCTTTCAGATATTATTTTCTTTCATGGCACAAATATTGTTTTAGTGGACAAAAAAAAACACCTAAAGTTTGATTGATCCCAGGAGGTCAAAATATTTCTTTCTCTGTTTAATTCAGTTTTGTAAAGAAATTATTTGTCTGATGTATAAAAAGCCTGTATGCAGTATGTGTTAAGAGTGGGTTGATGCCTGCTTGTAGCAAGCTTGTTGCAAATGAGCTCCAAGAGGCTCAACGAGTTTCTTTTTAGCCTATTATTAGCTCATTTTGGTTCCACTAGTCTCTTGTGGAACTTCGGAATTGAGACTATGCTACAAATTTATAAATATTATGATTTTGAGTTTGCTGCATAGGGTACCAGGCTCATAAACACAACAGGCTTTTAATCTGAATTGTTAGAAGCATCCACTAGGGTGCAATTACAAATACTTTCTCTTGAACTTAATTTGCAAAGACTACTGCAAAATCATTCCACTTGAAAAAAACTTTGATCTTTAACAATTCATTAATGGTTTCTCAGGGCAGACCTGTCCCCCCCCTACAATAATTTTAGGTGAACATGTGTTATCACGTTACCCGATCTAATTAGCCCCGCAATATTGTTATCACATGTCACTTGACCTCATTAGCCCCTCTAATGTTTTGAACGCTCCGCCGCCCCTGTTTCTGTAATTATAGTCAAAAGTTCAGCAAAAGTACCATATCAATCATTGTTGAAAATTCTATGTAACCCATGGGTTTTTCCATTGAAAATTCAGTTTTAAACTTGTTTGGAAATTCATTTTAAACATTAAGATTGGTTGTGCTTAGCTATATTCTATACTTTCTAAAACGAGCTAATAGAGTTGTATTCCCCTATGGTCAAAATTTTGATTATCGTTAAATGTCAAAAATGATGAAGGAAAACAACTCCAGTTATTATGATGAAATATTTTGTGTTTTGTGATACATGTTTATCTACAAATGGAATTTGATTTCGTTATTCAATGAAAAACAACAATGTTTATCATAACTTGGAGGTTCATGAATTTTACTGAATGTTCAAATCACTGTAAACATCCTTAAAAAAAAGAACATGTTGAGAGAAAAAACCCACATTCATTATAAGCTGAACCTTTATCTGTGTATAGTCCATCCAAATCTTTAACATTTGTTTCTTTGTTGTTTTTTTGTCACCATTGCCTCTGCTCACTTCAAAGAACTGATAATCACCTTCATAAAGATTAACAAAACCAAGGCCAAAACAAATTTATGTAGTTTATTTTGAACAGAAGCCATCTTTATTTTAAAATACACTTCTCTGACCTACTTTCCACATTTTGTTGTTTACGTAACTTTTCTGTCTCCTCTACTGGAAGCAATGCATGGTCGTCATACATACATACATTCATGAAATGTATGAACTTATTTTGAACTCCATTCCAGCCTTAGTGATAGTATAATGAGGGGATTGGCGATGTTGGATCCTTTCCAGCGATTCATATTATGGTGTTGAATGAAGATATCAGCTGGCTGAAATCCAGTAAAATGAATACTTGGTGGAAATGAGTTACATAAATAAAGGGGTGAGTCACTTAAAGGATTAGTTCAGTGGTCAAACAAGTTTATCTTATATGAAAGAGGGACTTCAAGGGACACAAAATGAAGAAGGAAAAAATTTACTTCAATATCTTGTTCAAGATTAAAGCTTTTGTTTTATCTATGTAAAAATGACTGGTGTTGTAAGTCTACTACGGAAGGTTGGCGCCCTCATCCCCACATTCTAAACAATTTTTAATGTATTCTAAAGAAAATTTATTGAAACTTTTTTACTATTTGTATTATTTTCCCTCAAACTTTCTTCAGGTAGTAAATTATAATCACCATTACTAGATTGAATACTTTCCTGACATATCCAATGGGTTTTTTTAAGACACAAAATCGCAGGACAAAATATGATAAAATACATACAGACTTTGAGGAATTTGAGGCTATGACATCACAACTAGTCTGATTTCAGTTGTTTCTACACCAAACTTTAAACTTAAATATTTCCTCAACAGAATAAAATTTTGTAATGCTTTCTTCACCATTGCGTTTCCTTTGATTTTTTTTTCATATAAGATAAACTTGCTTGACCACTAAACTAATCTTTTAATACCCAGAGTTGCAACATGGTGTGCACTTTTGACCCTTTAAGTTCTATGGACGTTGTTTTTGAATCTTCAAAATCCACGAAAAGACTAAAATTTCCAGCAATAGCAGTTAAAATTACCCATTTTACAGGTTTTAAACTTTTAAAGTCTTGATAAGCAAATCCTATGTAGCCTAACTCTGTGATGTATGAACATGCACTATTTTCTTGTGTAAATTCTTATTTCTGTAAGTTTTCCCAAAATTTTAATCAAGATTTCTGACAAAGAGTTTTGGATCTTTAACCATACCTCTATCCATTGGCACAACAATATGGTGGAAAGAGTGCATAAACTCCACAGACCCCATCAACCTTTCAATTTTGGAACCCTGAGTGGATACACAAGCACAGCCTGCATGCCAATTTAGGCCCCACAAGCCATAGTAACCTCAAACAACACAATTACTAATCCTAGAGCCGCAATAAAAATGTGTCCCAAACTCCCGATCATCAACAGAAAACTGGTCGGGTGATCATATTACTTACCCCCCTCCCTCCGATTAGCATTACTTGCTTACTCACGCATTAAATTATAGGGTATGTTTTCCAAACTCGGCGACGCGATTCACGCATAACTGATTAAACTAACTTGAATGATTGTTAGGCATGTTATCGTGTCTGGAAATTATTCTGCTATGCCTGAAAGTCGATATTACTGATGTGGGTTTTCCAATTAGTGGAGGTGAGATGCTGCATGCATCATTAAACAGGTATACCCCCAATTTGGACAACTTTTTAATGCAGTGGCTAGATCAGTATGATTTATTAAACTGTAGACAACATTTTAATCCATTCTGAAAGGCTTGATAATTAGGATTGTAGTAGAGACAAAGAGTCCATGCTATTTGCTGTTGTGCATTTAAAAGTTGCTTTATTAATAAATCCTTCGACTTAAAATGAGCTATCAGTTGAAACCTGAATCTGCTTTGTTGAAACTTCAACACTGAAATATTTCATTGTCAACTAATTATCCCAGGAACCAGATAAACTTATTCTTTCATTCCTGTTGGGAGGAGAAGTGATGTTTGTGTGAATTTTAGTAATTGAAGTATACCTCCAAATTGGATCATTTAGACACTAAGTCCTTCTGACTCATTCTTTTAAGATCAGGGACTTTTTTTTTTTATCACCCATACCCATGAGCATGAAATCCGTAACATAATTGTCTGATCATTTTCTGAAATGCCTAATAATCATATAATTTTATATAATTAGCATAAAATCCGTAGTACAATTGTCTGATCATTTTCTGAAATGCCTAATGATCATATAATTCCATGCAATTATCTACAACTAGTGATGAAAGAGATCCCATTAATGATATCAAAAGACATGAACATAAATATATACACTGAATGTCAAATAGTCATCATATCAGCTGAGCAACCAAACACACTTATTCATCAATTATTTTAGGGGGAGAGGAAATGTTTGGGTGGGTTTCAGTAGTTGAAGTATACCTCGAAATTTGATGATTTTAGACAACAAATCCTTTCATTCTTTCAAGAAAATTTTTAGTATAACACAAATTCTATTTATAGTTTATTTCCATTTTAATACAAAAATTTGTACCGGAATTTGCACGTGACACAATTTCTGTATGGGTAATAATTTCATGCAGTTATTCAATTTCCAACTCGTTGATGAGAGAGAGAGAGAGAGCCCATTAAAGTATATGGACAGATCGGGATTTTCCAGCCAGATAAAATATCATTAAATTCTGAGTACAACATTCTTTAAATGGTCACAATAGCATTTACACTTTTCAAGTTATGACAAATCAAAGTTTGTTAAAAAAAAATCAGCATGCACAAAAGTGATGACCGAAAACAGCGAGCGATCGTGAATGTAGTCTTTTATATTTATTTCCCAAATTTCAATCAAAGCTTCTCAAATTACGTTTTACTGCTAAATCTGGGCCAAGATAATGATATTCAATTTGCTGTTCACTGTAAGTTCTCCCATTCAAATAAGAAAAGGACTGACTAAAAACAATAAGTTAAGATAAGCAATTTTCTAGTTGTCCCAATCTGAGGTCACAAAATATTGTGCAATTTGCTATTAAGGCATCTTAAGTTTTAAAATGCTGTAAAATGGCCAATTTGTAATCGATTTTGATGGAACTTTTTGCCGTTTGCATGGTTTTTAGTCTATTTTAAAACAATTTTAGCTCTTTTTAATGATGTTACTTTTGAAGAAAGTGCCCCTTAAAACACAGACGGCGGATGAAAGTGTCTTGTTCGTCTCGTTTCAAGGACATTCTCTCAACGCGTTAACCATGTATTACGCAATCATTTTACCCAAATTTTGTTATAATACGAGGTGAAGTAAGGTGGAAATGAAATAAAGGAAACTCAAAACTTTTCAGTGACTGCTTGTCAATGTCACGTAATCGTTCATGGGGGGGGGGGTTACTAGAATGCCACAGGTACAGAAAACCTGGATGGAGGATTGTTCAAGGGGCGGATTCTGTAATGAAAAGAGTGATTGTATGACAGGCTGAAAACAAGACTGGGCTCAGTACAATAGTATTGTGACAAATTGTGTACAAACATTTCTGTGCAAACGTTACATGAACGATCAGCCAAACAATCCGACTGCTCCCACTCTTGACATGCTCAGCTTTGCCCATGACCAACATTTTCATTTCCTGAAGTCCCTCCCATTCCCCACCAGAATTGTATTAAAAATAGAAACAATGATAAGAGAATTTATTTATCTTCCAAGATATGAATATTGACTTTGGTACGTAAAATGGGTACCACCACCTGCATCCATGCCTGTTACCTTCACCTGCAAAATGCCAACTTTTTTAACCATGTATCATACAACTGTACAATGCAAAGTGTGTCAAATGTAAAGAAAATTATTTTGAATGTTATCAACGTGTATTATTTTTATGTTGATCTCAAATTTCTTACCACTTGTAAAGAAAATTATTTTTAATGTTATCAACGTTTATTATTTTTATGTTGATCTCAAACTTCTAACCACTGAAACCATGAACACTTTTTGCCTGTTTCTTCATAAAAGCCAGCATGTGGATCTTTGGACGCCAACTTTTCAAAGTAAAAAGTTTTCATTCCAAATCATTTATAAACTGGACCATGGTTGTCGTGTTGCCTTTTGATCTCCAACAACCAACCAACCTAAACTCAGTAGACAAAGTCATGTATATAGAAAACACATTTGAAGCGTGTTTCTCCTACCCCTGTCCCACCGTGAAAGCTCATTGTTAGGAACTGAACAGAATCTTTTCTGGGGAATTTGATCCCCTTCGAGATCGTCCCCCCCATCCCCTACTTTCCCCTACAAATTGTATGGGCGAAATGTTTTGTCCGATTTATCTGCCTTTTCCCCATGAGACAAAACTGCTCCCCCTTCCCTCTTTTCCCCCACCCCACTCCCTTCCTTCAATAAAAATCCTGGTTGGATCCACCACTGGTGGAGAAACAAAAGAGTTTATTGATTGGGAAATGGAATTGGGGACTAGGGTGGTGAAAAAACATTATAAGGTGCCAAGCCCAATCCCCATGGCACCACCTCTGGTTTTCAGAGGATAACCACCACCATAAGCAGGATTTACCTACAGACAAGTTGGGAAAATCATAACACCCTGAAATGCAAAAACAAAAAAAACACCATAAAAGGAATATAGATATGGAAAAAAAGGTAGGGCCAAATGTCCCACTGGTTTTGGGGTTTTTTTATTTTTATATTTCTATATCCCTTTTATTTCTATTGTCCCCCTTGCACTCTCCAAATAAACCACCACTAAAGCATTGTGCCAAAATAAATAACAACAAATTAACACGGATAAAATTAGATGCAGGATTTAATTGGCTGTGCAGGACGGTGTGAAAGCTGCTGGTATGAGTTCTCAGCAGATGCAGCAGTTTATTTTGGCATGTGATATACCGGATGATTTATGACGCGTTTTTTACTTTCCACCGGTTCTGACTGGGTGGTTTCCTGAATGACGGACCCGGTTTCAACTCCCTGTTTCTATCTTAACGGATGGCATTGTCTGACTTTCCTTACCTGTGAATAGTGATGTATGTTACTTACGTTATGTCATATCCGGCTTTTATTTGCAATCAAAGAGCTTCCACAGTTGCAATCAATGACGACATCGAACTTTTGAACTTGCAAGTCGAGACTAGCGTACTGCAAATAGACTCAGGTAAAGTACTGCAGATTTATGAGCCGTGCATAAAACATTGGATGTGTGTAGTAGTTCCTTGCCTACTTCTCTAACCTATTTCAAACACGAAATCGGTATGTAAACAGGGGTGTCCGAAGGAACTCGGGGCAAGGGGCAGACTGAATTAAGTGAGGGCACTTTTTGACAGTAATTGAGGGGCACTTTTCATTTACAATAAGGGGCACTTTTCATTTTCAATAAGGGGCACTCTCATTTTCAATAAGGGGCACTTTTGTCAGTTGTCGAAAAAGTGCCCTTGGCCCCCAATTACTGCTTAGGAAATTATTGGGGGCAATGCCCCTCCCACCTCGGTGTCGGGGCCCCTGGTAAATGACATGTTTTAATTGTGTCAAATTAATACTAAATGTAGGCCTATATTACTTCTATGACGTATGACCTACACTAAATGCATATGACATTCAAAAGGGTACCTCCTGCGCCAGGCCGCTCTCAACTTTCAAAAGGAGAGTGGCTCCTTACCCCGTGGTTCCGACATCGTCGTGTGTAATGTAGTGATGGAATACAGTTGAACAAATTATTTCTCATTGGCGCCGGAAACGAGGGTACAGAGGGTCATGGCATGCCATTTTTCAGGAAGTCAAGTATTGTCCCTTACTTTTCGGCCAAACCTTATTTACATTCATATTTATACCCCCTCCCTAACCCCCTCCCTCCATCCCGGTCATGACAAGACTCAAATAAGCAGTCTCTGTCAAGTCGTTCCCAGATTAATGCAAATAGGCGTACACCAAATTTGATTTAAGAATTATGTAAATATATGTGCAAAATCTTACCAAACAGCCAAAATCGGTTACATGAAGGTTACCGGTTTCGAAATTCACATTTTTGAAATTATGTAGAAATGTATAATGTCATCACAGGGGCGTAACTTGAGGTGGGTGTGACACACCCCTAAAAGAAAAAAAATCGTCGGCAATTCCAATTTTCGTCGAGTAGCCCAGTATTGAAACAAAATTGTAGAAAATTAATATGGTAGCACCCAGTGGCGCAACTCGAGGTATGGTGGCTCGTAGGGACTTTAGCGTTCGGGGCCCTCATAACAAACATATCGCAGTGTCATTGCACGGAGCCCCTCAAATCTCAGTTTTTGCTCGGGGCCAGTGGGTCTACCAACCCTTCCCATGCGTCCTATTGTTGCGCATTTGGTTATACCTTTGTTTTTGTTTCTTCGTAAAATACTTTTGAACATGTTTTGGATAAAATTATAGTTTTTGCTCCTCAACCCCCCCCCCCCCCCTCAGTCTCCCTTACCTTCCGATGCCGATCTAAGTCGAGCAGAAATGAAGAATGACGGGTGCACTTGTATCTTGGTATCTAGAGTATATCTCAGTCATGCCCGATCAAACCAGATATCCGAATCATATCCTCTCGACCTCGCGACCGCCGACTCGGCACATGGTGCTGTTTGCTGACAACATCATACAATCATACTTCTGCACTTCTGTACTTAAGCACTTGGGCACTAAATCGGGCAGAGATGTAAAATGTCAGATTGTACTGTTTTAATCGGAGATAGTTCCAATCATGCCCGAATCGTTATATCAGAATCATATCCTCGTGACTCGGCATCATGCTGACAATCAGACAATATCCTACTTGGCATTTAGTCGGGCAAAGATTTAAAATGTTGGAGGTCTGTATGCTCTGTTTGAATTAGCAGATTAGACTGTTAGAGATACATCTCAATCATCTGGTCACGAGCCTGAATCGTCTAGATATCAGAATCATTTCCACTCGACTTGGCATGGTGCTGATTGGGCTTGGGTTGGGCAATTGCAGGAGACGTATACAGGAAAGACGCCCAGCCACACACGTTTAAAGTCAAAAGCCATTTTTCAGTTTTGGGGCATCGAAAACAAGCGGAACTTAGCGGAAATTTATCTTCTGCCTGACATGCCTGACAGTGTTATAATGGTAACCCAAATACTTATCTGAATAGATTTTAACATTAGAATTTGATATTTTCTTCTTTTCATCAATTTCTTTTCGATTTTTTTGTGTTGATTTTAAGCCTCTTTGGGGAAAAAACAACTTTAGACCAAGACTTCACCCTTCAGCCCCACAATTTTGCCGGAATTTTCTGAATTTTTCAGGGGTACTTTCAAAAAATTTCAAGTTTGTGTTGATTTTTGGGGCATCAAATAAAATAAATCTTCAGAGCTTCCGGGGCTTCGTTCCCTGGACCCATTCCAAGGGGCCCTTAGTCGGGACTTCTTCTCATGGTTTCCTACTCTTACTTCGCCCCCGGTTCCCATGATTTACATTTGGGAACTTTGCGTTGATTTTCAGCCATTTGGGGGCATCGAAAATAAGAAATATTCAGACCAGGGCTTCGTCCATTAGTTTTCTCAATTTTAATGGAAATTTCTCCATACTGTCCTACGTCCTATGCCTGTTTAGAAATGGTAACCCAAATGCTCGCACAGTTCTCCGAGTATATATTTTTTTGACAGTTGGAATTTGAAATTGTCTTTTTCATCACTTACGTTTCGGAACTTCGTCAGTTTGTGTTGAATTTAAATCATTTTTCGGACATTGAAAACAAAAAAATCTTCAGACTGTCAGAGTATCCGGAGCTTGGCCCCTGGACCCCTTGCAAGGTTTCGCCCATGAGTACATAATTTTGACCGAATTTTTTCTATTTTCAGGGCAAATTTCTCCTCTACCTGTTTCGAAATGGTAATTTTTATCCGAGTAGACATTAACAATAGAATCTAAAATTGTCTTCTTTTCACTTACATTTTGAAAATTTGTGTTGATTTTAAACAATTAAACCATTGTGGGGCATCATAATGAAGAATCTTCAGAGCTTCGGAGGCTTCGCCCCTGTACCCAAGCTTCTAAGCAATGGCGTAAGAACCAGAGGCCAGGGGGCCAAGACCCACCTGCAAATTTTTACTGCGGGAGTACCATAGTAGTCCCCCCAATAATCGAATTGATTTTGACGAATCCATGGCATAATTTTTGGGAAATTTGCTTCATTTTTTGTTTCAATTTTCCTTCATTTTTGAGAGAATATCTTTCATTTTGGAGAAGTTGTCTTAAATTTTCAGGAAATTTCCTGCATTTTTCGTAAATTTTTTCCACATTTTCGTGAAATCTTTTCAATCTTTGTGCAATTTCCTTTACTGTTAGGAGAATATCTTCCATTTCAGCATTTTGGAGAATTTGTCAAAGTTCAATTTTAGGTAACTTATTTCCTGCACTCTTCATGAATTTTTGTGATATCTGCTTCAATTTTCGTGCAATTTGCTTCATTTTCAGGAAATATTCTTCCATTTCGGAGAAGACTTTAATTTTCTTCAATTTTCGGAAAATTTCCTTCATTTTCATCAGTTTGTGTAATTTGCAATTCTCGTGCAATTTTCTGGAATTTTTTTCAATCTATGAGTTGTCTTCAATTTATCACAAAATTTGCTTTAAATTTTGTGCAATTTCCTTCATTTTCGAGAAATTTGCTTCAAATTTTGTGCAATTTTCTTCGTGTTTTGTGAAATTTTATTCATTTTTGTGAAATTTGCTTCAATTGTTTTGCAATTTCCCTCATTTTCCGATAAATTTGTAATTCATTTTTCGTAAAATTAACTTAAATTTTTGTAGAATTTCCATCATTTTTCTTCTAAATTGACCGTTTAATTTTTGTAAAATTTACTTCAATTTTTGTGCAATTTCCTTCAATTTCGTAAATTTGCCCAATTTTTGATCAATTTCCTTGATTTTTCTTCAATTTTCGGGAAATTTACTTCATTTTTGTGAATTTTTCTTCAAAGTTGGGAAAAATGGTGCCAAATTTTAGCAATATGTCCAATGATATAATGACCTCCTCCCATGGTGCCAAATTTTATTAATATGTTTAATAGTTTAATGACCCCCTCCCCCACACACACTCTTTTACAAATAGTTTTTGGACTCAGAAGTCTTATACATTTTAGTACTGAGGTTTGTTGAGGCAAATGATACAATTTGTCCCCCATATCAAATACTCTTCTATGCCACTGCTTCCATGAACCCCATTATTGACAATATGCACAATTTTCCCAGAATTTTCTCAATTTGCAGGGAAATCAAGAAATCTTTAGAACTTCCGGAACTTCGCCCTTGGACCCCGCAAGCTAAGTGCAAGGCTTCGCCCATGAGCTTCACAATTTTGCCCGAATTTATTCAATTTGCAGGGACAATTTCCCCTCTGCTTGCTTAGAAATGGCAACCCAAGTATCTGAGTATATTTCAACATTATAATAAAAATGGTCTCCTTTTATCAATCAAATTATCGAACTTTATATTGATTTCGGCCGTTTTTAAGCATCAAAAACGAGAAATCATCGGGGCTTCCGAGGGCTTCGCCCCTTGGACCCCAACCAATTTTTCGCCATATAGACACAGATAGGACTCGCCAGGGGCCAGTAAGCGGTCACATGTTGTTGCGTATAGTACCACGTTTGACACTTAGTTCGACCGCATTGTTGGGAGGGGGGAGGAGTTTTAATCTGTCCCCAACTGTTACATATTGTGTGATTGTATATAGACACATTTATATTTTTGATAAGTTGGGAAAATGCAACTTTTTGTCAGGAAAAGTCGACTTATTCTTCCCCCTCCCCCTCCCCCTCCCCCTCCCCACTTTCCTTCCACTTTCTGGCCTCGAAGTCAAGTTACGCCCCTGTGTCATCAGTAGAATCTCTTTTCATCTTTTAAAGAAAATCCTTTTCTTTTCTTTTTTAAATTAGTTACCACCAGACCACAGTCTGACAGTAGTGGAAAGGAGCGTAGACTGGTATCACAATTAAGACCTGAAGACGGAACAGCTGAAATTGAAATACAAATCTGACAAAACCTTGCCATCTTTTGCATATATTATGAGATCTACTTTGGAATTTCAGTCAACCATAACTACAAAATAAGCTCTATTTAGAAATAAATTAAACTTTCTATTTCAGGATTCGATACTCTTTCACTGTTCACACAAGCATAAAGTTGCCAGGTATCGCTATTACTTCTAGGCTCTTGGCTAAATTTAGAAATGTTGTTAGGCTAAGTTCTCAGAAAAAGACTGCGGCAATGTACATAAAAAAATCTGCTCAAAAGACTTTCACATTTTACCCTATTGTCAAATTTGAATCGTGGATTGATAGGAATAATATGATTTTCAATGCATACCCTCTTTGAACTTTCTATATAAAAAGCAAAGACGCCTGCATGAACCACTTTAGTCACAACGACCACTTTTGTCACAGCTCACCACTTTTATCACAAACATCGCCCACTTTTGTCACAACTATGTGATAGGTCAGTACTTTTGTCACAACTACATAATGGGTCAGCACTTTTGTCACAACTGCATGATAGGTCAGCACTTTTGTCACAACTATATGATAGGTCAGCACTTTTGTCACAACTACAAGATAGGTCAGCACTTTTGTCACAACTACAAGATAGGTCAGCACTTTTGTCACAACATCGCCCACTTTTGTCACAGCTATGTAATAGGTCAGCACTTTGTCACAACTACATGATAGGTCAGCACTTTTGTCACAACATCGCCCACTTTTGTCACAGCTATGCATGTGATAGGTCAGCACTTTGTTACAATTACATGATAGGTCAGCACGCTTGTCACAACTGCAAGATAGGTCAGCACTTTTGTCACAACTACAAGATAAGTCAGCCCTTTTGTCACAACATCGCCCACTTTTGTCACAGCTATGTGATAGGTCACCACTTTTGTCACAACTACATGATAGGTCAGCACTTTTGTCATAACTACATGATAGGTCAGCACTTTTGTCACAACTACATGATTGGTCAGCACTTTTGTCACAACTACATAATAGGTCAGCACTTTTGTCACAACTACATGATAGTTCAGCACTTTTGTCACAACTACATGATAGGTCAGCACTTTTGTCACAACTACATGATAGGTCAGCACTTTTGTCACAACATCGCCCACTTTTGTTACAAACGAGGTTATCACTTTTGTCGTAACTTTCGCCCATTTTTGTCACAAATTTCCAGGTCACCACTTTTGTCACATACACTTTTGTCACAGACTTAGCCAGTCAGCTGGGTTTAGTAAACATTTCAGCTCATTCTACAGACGATTAACGGCACGCGAAAAAGGTATTGACAAAAAGAGGACGATTTCTATGACGTCACTGGAGTTATAACATGGTGAGAAAACGATTTTTTTCCTAAACAGGATAGCAATGGCACAAATTTCCTCTTGTCTGATTGCTTAAATTCTGGACCCTAACCTAACTCAAATGAGTGCAACCAACACTTTGTATTTGTGTGAACAATTATTTGTTGTATTATTCACAAAGCTTCAAAATACTTAATTTAAAACTAAATTTAATTTACATCCTTAACTGATGTCTGGTCCTTTAACGCAAATAATTAAAGCATTCTCAGATTTAAAGTGAAATATACCTGTAGTCCAAATCAAAGTTTAATAGTCTACGAATGGGTAGGTGAAAAGCTTTATGTAATTCTTTATATTTCCTTCCTAAATTTCAGTTCTTGAAAATGAGGACAAAGTCTATTCCTGCTAGATTATGGTTAAGGGTATATGGTCAACACTTAAAAACACTTGGTTAAAAGGCTCGACGACTGGGGGTGCTGATATTTCACCCGAAAAAAATCTATGATTGTCCCGACTGACAGTCTTAATTTCCTGATACCATAACCTGATAACCAGAGGCGTATAAAGTGTGCCTGGGAAAGTCCTTTGAGGATTTCACCTGCCTAGTTACATGCTTTCTGACGGGCCGGGAAGGAAAAAATGAGAAATTGAGCTAAATATTGAGCAAAAATTTGGTAAAATAATTGAAAATAGTGGTGAAATTTGACCAAAATTTCCTGAAAATGAAGCAAATTTCCCGGAAATTTAAGCAAATTTTCCGATAAATGAAGACAATTTTCCGAAAATTAAAGAATGCTTGACGAAAATGAAGAAAATTTTCTGAAAATTGAGGGAGATTTCCCGAAAATAAAGCAAATTTCCTGAAAATTAAAGCAAATTTCTCGATAAATGAAGACAATTTTCCGAAAATAAAACAATGCTTCACGAAAATGAAGGAAATTTTCTGAAAATTGAAGGAGACTTCCAGAAAATGAAGTAAATTTCCCGGAGATTGAAGCAAATTTTCCGATAAATGAAGAAAATTTTCCGAAAATTAAAGAATGCTTCACGAAAATGAAGAAAATTTCTTGAAAAATGAAGGAGATTTCCCGAAAATTTAAGGAATGTCTAACAGCAACGTTTCATGGAAATTTAATTTATACCAGTGCAATTTTTCTGATTGTAACCGGAAATTCTAAAAGTAGCGTGTGTATTGCGTAACGTTGTGTAATCATATTTAATAAATATTATTAATATTAATAATCATAAAGGTCTACATATGGACATGTAGCAATTTATTTTTGCCTCTAACTGTCCATATGTTGTGGCGTCTTTGGAAATAAGGTTCAAATCGAGATGCATAATAATTTTCATTTGTATTATACAAACAGTTTAAACTTAAAGGTCATCTATCGTGATTAAAGTGTGGCGGTGTAACACTTTATTTCAAAACAATTCTGATTGGCCCATCAGTATTAGTGCACGTTGGACCATCGTTATTCGACCAATCAAAACACACGAAAGGAATAATATTTACCTCGACCAGTCGACGCTAGAGACGATAACTGGCCTTTAATCTGCAGGTTAGCTCACCAGGACTCGAAGCTGGTAATAATTTACCAGCACGGGATTGGAACCCGTTACCTTTCGCATACGATCAATGGTGACTCATTAACTGACCACTGCATCACTGCACCTGTATAAACTGGTCAAAATAACATTGTTGAACAACATCAATGACTCTAAACTAAGAGAACAACATTTTTGACGCAAGCTTTAACAGTCTAAGATAATCCTTTGTCTTAAAATCTTTCAAAGTAAGGACTTTTCATTGATCCTTAAATTTAAAAGGTATATGGACGCTTGGAGGCAGCATTAGCAAAATTGTTTCAAATTGTATTAAAAACCATCATAACAGCAAAAATTGTCATACATATTGATTAAATGCAGCCCCCAAACTCTGGAACATTCTCCCAATCTACATCAGAAATGCCCCTACTTTAGATATTTTTAAGAGTGTATTGAAAACACACCTTTTCATGAGTTCCCCTCATTGGAACTTGTAACTTTATCCTGCTTGTATCTTTTTAAGTATGGTTTTTTGTTCTCTTACTGTTTGTATCTTAAGGTTTTCTCATGTTATATTTGTTTATGTAAAGCGCATTGAGACCGTTTGGTATAATGCGCTATATAAAAATGTATTATTATTATTATTATTAAACATTCACTATTTTACAGCGTTTAAATCTCAAGTATCAAATTTTCATGTTTTATGTACATTAGGTGATGGTGTATTATAATATCGAGCAGGGCGACCATGCTATTGCGTATTCTTTTGCAAATCCTCTGCATTATTTTTTGAAATAATTCCCTGCACAAATTCCGATCGTTTTCTTCGAATAGTTTTTACCATACACCCCTAATAATTCTATCAGGAACTTACTTTCCCATGATATTTAGCGCCTATATATTTAGAAAAAATTGTTAAGAATTACATAAAGATTTTGAGTTGTTCGCCCGGTCATTATACCATTTGTGGATACGAGATCAGACTTCACAAATTTCGCATAAATTAAAAATTGATCAAACTTTCATTAGCATTACTAAAAAACGTGTTTTTTGTTTTGTTTTTCTCCAGAATTCAAAAACAGATGATCTACCAAAGGGGCAGGAACATTTCAAAAAGTGTGTGGAAGAAGGGGAGGGGGCACAACTTTGGAGGGTCACTATGGGGCGGATCTATAAATTTTAATCAAAAGTGGCGCTTATCGATCCTATATCCCCTTCCCAAGGAAAGTGTTCAAATTTATCCCACTTCTGAGAGAATGTTTTGAAAAGCAATTAAACCATGAAGGTTAAGATTTTAAAGGGGTAAGGGGGGGGGGGCGCTCCGGGTACTCAGGGATTCACCCTAATTCTGTAATAATTTCACATAAAGGAGTTATTTTGCACAAGTGCCTGCAACATGATAATCAGAGTAATCCATGGGTATTGTTATCATTTTCAAATTAAAAATTTCCAAAAGGGGCACTTTTTATTTTCAATAGGGGCACTTTTTGCCTATAAGAGTGCACTTTTTACTTGCATGAGGGACGCTTTTGCCATTGGAGAAAATGTGCGGTGCACGTTCCCATGTGCCCCCTTTCAGCTCTAACCCCCTCCGTAATCTGCTCAGATTTTAATATTCTTTAAAGCAATATTATAAAGTGTTACATGTTCATATGCAGATATATACCTTTATCGTTTTTTACCTTTACCTGATCGTGTTTATAATTAAGGTTTCCCTTAGACTGATGAATAAAGACAGATTTGATTGTTGGAAGAAAAAAAATAATTGAAAGGCCAGAAACTTGCTTCACACAACACCAGTAAATTTGATACACACCGGCGACATCACTTCCGCTGAATTACATTTTGATTGACCTGTCAGTCGTTGTGTAAATATGATCTGCCAATTAGAACCGTTGAATTGAATGGCAATATTTTCTCCAGTGACACGATAAATGGCCTTTAAGATAGGAAAAATGTGAAACCGGGAGCATAGAGTTTCTTCGGACTGGGGCCAAATCCCCATCAGTTTTATACTTTTAAATGCCATGGAATATGTTAGAAAATGTCATTATGATGTTAACTTAATTGTGCGTAATCTGACTATTACGCAAAAGCTTCCTGATCCAAGTTCATTTTAAGTATCATTATTTGCACAGATTGTTACTGACAAAACAAATTTACCCTTTCCTTGAACTATACTAGACTTATCTCAGATAAAGATGATAAACTCCTTAGAACTTGATTGCAAGTCTTCGAGTGCAGATACCTTCAAAGAAATACATAACCTTCAACAACTACAAGAAACCCTTGAAATGTGGAAATACGACTAACTCATCGTCACAAACGTCAGAACGTGTGAGATTTCACTGAAGACGGGATGATGAAAATGTCTGACAAATCAAAACGTTTAAGTTTTCCTTTTAGAAAGATAAATTAAAGGCACATGAATGTGTAGAGGCAGCAGCGTAGGAAAGTATTTGACATGGAAGGAGAAGGGATTGGGGGAGGGGGGGAGGTGCGCAGATTTTATAATTCGTCTAAACAAACAAGGAAACTTCTCAAAAATGAAAGAAAATTTCACAAAAATGGAACCAAATTTCACGGATATGAAGAGAAATTACGAAAATTTGATGGAAATTGAAGACTTCTCAAAAAATGTAAGAAAACTTCCAGAAAATAAACGAAATTGCACAAAAATTTCAAACAAAAAAAGGAATTTTTACGAAAATTTAGAAAAAACTCCAGAAAAAAAAAAAAAACTGCACGAAGATTGAAAGCAAATTTCATAAAAATAAAGGAAATTTTCCGAACATGAAAATAAAGGAAATTGCGCGAAAATTAAAACAAATTCACGAAAATGAAGGAAATTGATAAAAAAAAACCTTTCGAAAATTAATGAAAAATTCTAAAAAATGAAGGAAACTGTACGAAAATTGAAGCAAAGTTTATGAAAATTGAAACAAATTTTAGAAGATGGAGGATATTTTACGAAAATTGAAGCAAATTCCACGATAATGAAGAATATTTTTCGAAAATTGGATGAGATTTTCCGAAAATTTAAGAATTCCAGAAGAAAAGAAGCTATGGAATCTTGACTCTTCAAAATCAATTCGTTAGACCTTAATTATTATTGGATGGGGAGGGGAGGAAGGCGGGGAGTGGTTGATCCCCTTGCCGCTTCCCATGCACTTGTTTAGAGGCAACAATAGCTAAATTGCTTTAACATTAATGTTTTATTTAAAACCATGAAAGTGGCAACAAATTAAGTCAATATCGATTAACCAGAACCAAAAGGTTTGGTGGTTTCGATGTATTTTTTTCTTTTCATAAGCTGATTGATTTGTAAGTTTCGTATAACCTGTCGTGTCGTTGTATATCATAAAATATTTGTTCCAGGATATTTATTTATAAGCCACGACCACCATGCATGATGCAAATCAATAAAATAGACTTACCTATTGACAACACTAGCATGTGCACAATAATTAACAACATAGCAAGTATGATGCAAATAGACATACGGTTGCTCATGTATCATATTTAAAGATTTTTATAATTTTAAGCCCCGCCTACTTATTAATATGCATGACATCACCATTAAAACCAATAAGGCACAACCACAGACCATGGACTATCTGTGTATCACATACTTGAATCCAGTTTATCATTCTTTTGATACCACGATTACAAGCTTTTTTCAACACAATCATATTAAGCCCCGTCCACTATGCATACTCATGAAATTCAACGGAATTCAAATGGAAAGGAAGCCGAGATCATGCACCCTGCATAAACATGTTTTCAGACTATTTGTATTTAAAGAAGTCCTTCATCCTTCATTCGTTCGTTTTTGGCATTGCTTGCATACCAAAATCGTGAGAGGCTGGAGAGAGGGCCAAAGGGGTCTGACGCAGAGCCATTGAGCGATATAACACAACTGCACAATGTATAGGCCTGCTCCTTTTTAAACATCCACCTGGGAGTCGGAGAGGCAGGGCTTCCCGCCCCAGAAACCCCCAGGAATAACGACAGTGAAGGATACGGAACTGGAACGCTAACGTCTTCCACCACACACTATATAGGTTGACAAGATTATGAAAGTGTTTGGAAGCATTGCTGAAATATGGATGACAAAAACAACTGAAATAGAAAACCAGTAGATACCCATACATGCCATAATATCAGCAATCAAGTTCAGAGAAATAAATGTATACACATTTCAAATCTTGGTTCATTTATATGTCACGAAATACTGAAATACACGAACAAAGCCATCACTAAACTAACTGACTAATTAATTGATTAAGGTCCGAGGATGTGCAGATGTACAGAGCGATATCAAACATATAATTTTGCAATATAATCATAGCCATTAAAGTTTCAAAAATGTCCATCAACAATGGTGTTTTACATTATTTTGAATTTTTAGGAATTTTACGCAAATATATGTCTGTATGTTGTATGACTGGGCAGACCTAACGTCTTTGAACTATTTAATCCCCCTGTCACGTGTACCAGCGTAGTTTTCTTCTGTTCTTGGAATAGAGCATGCCTTGCAAACTGGCAAAGTATTTATATGTTTTCCGCCTCTGCAGATAGGGCTAGGTAAAAAGACATCTTAAACGCAGTGGTGTAGATTGAAGCCAGTTTTCAGGGGGTGAATCCCCACCCCAAGCTTAATTTCATAAGTAAATTTTTGATATTTGAAATGTGATCATTTCAAAATTTTGTATACGTTTTTTTTAATGATATATTTGAATAAATACCTTTAATTGTATAAAGAGTTCTGTAAAAAGCCACCCACCTTATTTATTTATGCTTTTTAATATTTTCTTTGGGGGGAAGGGGGGCTCAGTGTTGCAAGTCAATAACTTTGAACATTATATATCGAGAGCCCTCCTAGCCTGCCTAGCTAATGATTGAGCACTACATCACTTCTTAAACGTCAGTACTTCAGCTATTCATGAAGAATTATTATAGTATCGCAAGATGTAGAGCTATCTCTTCCTTTCATACACCACAAAATATGCTTGAAAACGCGAAAAATATTGAACGTAGCTGAAACATATTTCTCTCACAAAGAAAGCCTAACCCCACCCCCGCTCCTATCCCGAGTCCATTCCCACTTCTAACTTCCCCTCCCCCCGCTGGGAGGGCACTTTTTGCCCTCATTGATCCCATGTGGTGAAGGCAGGAGTGATCATCCCGTGTTCCCGTTATAAGACATAGAGGGAAACTGGGATAGCTGCCCCTTAAGAGCATCCCACCTCACCGGCTCCATGTTTTCTTTCCGCTTGGGATGTTAAATTGGGGAATAATTAACATAAACATAATAGAATTAAAGGATTACGTGGTCAAATTATTGGAAATTTGGATAAAATTTCGCAACAATTCCATTGAATTAAATTAAATTCAACAGTATACAATTCTTCCGCTTATAACTGGGAAATGTTGGGTGTTCTTGTCCCCCCCCCTCCCTCCCCACCCTGAGAGGTTCCCCTAATTCCTACGCTCATGTTTGATGATCGCATATGCAGTTACGCAGTCAACAAATTTGCATGCGACGCTATAATTAATTCTTATATATCAGTTTATGCACCGACCGTAGAAATCGACCAAATGACATGAATGAGAATTTTGATGATGTACTTTTTCGAGTTGAATACCCACACGGCGACCAGGGACTGCTCCCAAATAAATCTATTGATTCAGCATTGATTTTTGTTTTTTGGGGGGCAGGTATACGGCAACTTAAGAATGACTAATTCAGAGCTTGCCTTTCAAAGAAACATGCGTACACCTAGATATCGTGCTGAATCATTGTATTTACATTCCTGTTATCATACAATGAAGCGAGTTTGTGTTGGTAACCAGATGTTAATTGAGATATTTTGAGGCATTTCACTCATGGCTATTATCTGATCAATTCTGGATGTCAATAAGTGGACAGATTGAATAGATATTAGTCTTAGAAATCATATTTCATATACCACGAACAACTGTTGTAGTTTAGATCTTGAAAGAATTGATATAATTCTTGAATGAATTGATATCATTCTTGAATGAATTGATACCATTCTTCAAACTGACTGGATTCCCCTTGACTGGGGGTCGTGGGGGATGGGGAACTTCATACTAAAAGTGGTAGGGGTGTGCAGTCCACCAACCCGAAGTATGACAATTTTTTTGGTAACTGCAGTATAAAATCATACAATTTTGATACCTGCAATATGAGTATTCAACGAAAATATTGTACAAATGGACCAGCAGTACAAAATTAACACAGTAAGACCTGCACTACGAAAATGATGAAAAACAAGCAAAAAAATAAATGATTAGTAAAAAAAGACACCTGAACTACGAAAATGGTGCAAAAAAGGCAAAACAAAGTATCGGGCGACACATGTACATATACGTCACATATGGAAGTGCCCCCTCCTTCCACCCCTGGCTTGATTCTTATACACGCCGAATACGCAGTGATGAAGATGTAGGGTTGAAGCTATTAATGGCGTAAGGATCGGTCAGGGATCAGGGCGAGGTTTGGTTCAAAGGGCACTATTACTGTCTAACGGGAAAGTCGACAAAAATCAGAAGATTTGTTTAATGTTATATATTTTCCGATTTGAAAAAGCACCATCGGAAAAAATGATGGGGTTTCATCATAGAAGTTCCACTTGTTTCATGTTTTGTCTGTAAAGTATCGGTTCCTGACATGATGTAACATCAGTATATAGTCGTTTATAGACGAAATTTGTGAAAATTTTAAGCAAGCACAATTTGATTATTTTGCACACAAACTGCGCCTTTTTTGCTGTCCAACTGAGCACTAAGTAAATAACCAGATAAGAAGGGTCTATATTTACATGTGATAACTCAATGTAACAAATTTAACGCTGAGAAACACTCACCTGCTCACATGAGTCACGTGTTTGGCTGTTCGAGAGCATCCAACATTATATTATTATTCAGCATGAATAATGTAATTGCTTTATATGATATTTTATGTGTATCTGATTTATTGGAGAGAATCCGAGGGGTGGGGTGGGGTGAGGATATTGGGGCTTCAAGATATGCAGTGGCATATTCAGGAGCCTAGCAAAAAATGCGAACTCTGGAAAAGATTACGATGGCTTTTTTTATTCGTTTCAGACTGACATTTACTCCCCATTTTGAACCGAAAGCCTTCAATTTAAACATCTTGGAACACAAATGTGTATCTTAATTTACAAAACTCTTCAATTTTGGACCAAGATTTATTACTAGATATCTTTGTGTTATCAAATTTTCAGAGGTTGGGAACGATTTTCAGCGACTGACACACACATCCACACAACTCAAAAATGTGCATTTAACTGTGTTTAATATTTTGACCAAATCCATTTGGGTTTTTGTTGTTGTCAGATTTGATCTATTTTGAAATAGGCGTAACATTCCTAGCGCATGTAACAAGATAGGATAGAGTGAGTTATTCATTCATGAAGGGGCGTAGAAAGGGTCCCACAATTTCCCGGCAACAAATTTAAAGCAAAACTAAGTACCCATCAAACGTTATTGCTCGTCGGGAAATTTCATATTAAAAAATCAACTGTTGAGGTTCCTTTCAGAAGTGTAGTGTATGACACTTTCGAAAAGGGGAGAACGCCTTATAAGGGGGATCTGTCCCCCATTCCAATCTGCAGATAGAACTTGAATAAGTAAGCACCTAATTTTTAGAAAGGGGCACATTCCAATGTGGAAACATACCCCGTACATGTGACTGACAAAAGTCGCCAGTTTCCTACAATTGGGACAGTAGCTGAGGGGCAATTTTGATTTTCAAAAGGGCATTTTTGTCATTTTTCGGGAAAATGGGGGTGGGGGAGAACGTGCCCCAGTGCTCCCCGGCTCCTACATTTATGATTCCTTCAAAATTACCATATTGTCTTTCAATTTTATTTTAATAATTTCCAATTTCATATATTTTTTAAAATCTCCATTTCTATCTTCCAAATGGCAGATAGTAGATATTATTGACGATAGTATCTGCAACCGGGAAGAGTAAAGCAATCCGACAGTCCAAGAGAGACCCGCGCGATTCTTACTCCTCTGCCTGCCGATTAAATAGCTGTTTCCAACCCTGTTCCATGAGTCCATATCTAACTGGCTAAGCAGGAAAGTGGGGACGGGTAAGGGATATTTATTCCCCAAAAAAATCATGGTGTCTTTCATAATCAAAGTTGATTTTATATTTCACGCTCTAAAATCAGGGCAAAGTGATATCGACTCTTTGATGTTGTCAGCACCATTCGAAGCCAAACGCCGACCCTGGTTTATCATCTGATCATGTTAATGAGTCTGATTTGACAGTTTGAAAGAGTTTAATGTTACCAATCAGCATGGCATAGCTTGAAATATCACGAATGTGATTGGCCTGCCAGAATGTGAATCCTTCTAATTAGGGAACATGGTAACCAGGGGCGTAGGAAGGGTCACTTTTCCGGGAAGGGAAGGGGGGAGGGAAAAGGGGGGGGGGGAGGGGGAAAAACACTAAAATCTTTGTTGCAAGTGGGAAAATCAGTTTCCATCAAACGGTGCTGCAATCGGGTAATACCCTTTAATTTTTATCAATTTCCGGGTAATTCTATTCTTTTTAGAAATTTTTGGAAATTGTTCTTAAATTTTCAAAAACTTGGGCCAAATTTCAAGAACTTTTTTTGGAAAACATTATACAAAATATCCAGTAATTTTACCACATTTTCTATTTGAGTAATTTCCCAATTTTACCTCCAAACCGGGAAGAAAGCATGCAACCGGGAAGGTGAAATATAAACACCCCCCTTCCCCTCCTGCTTCATCCTATGATGGTAACGAGAGAGATCTGACTGTCTGAAGATTGCGGGTGCTTCCCATCAGAAAATAGGTGAGGATGACACTTGGGTGGAGGAAAGGTTCTATGACGTCCCATGTACCATGATATTGTGGGCACGGGCACAATTTCTACAAAAGTTCTTAATTCATGTAATTCTTGAGCGAGATTTGGGCGATTTCAAACATGTTTTTTTTTTTTGACGGGTGTTGTTGGGAATGGAAATTAAGAGGCTGACAAGAGGGAGGGAAAGGAAAGGAGTTAATGTCCAAACGTGTAAAAACAATTTTCCCAGTTTAAACAATTAATTACCATCTGGTATATGTATATGTTAACTTCTACAGTTCTAATACAATATCCCTGGTTGTATAAATACTACAGTTGCAGCGATATTGTATAGGCCTACCATATCCCTGCTTGCAACCATGCATGCGGTTTGGTCAAAAATATACATTCGTCTGTTCGTGCACGTTTGCTAGCAGACTTGCTTGTCAAACTGTCTGACTGTCGGCGGGTGATTCTAAAATAAGTTTTATGCCTTTACCAGTCTACAATATTCTGTCTCATCAAAACATTCACCGTACTGCCATATCATGCAAAGAACACTCAACGTGTATAAGGATAAATTCTTTTTGAAACCACGAGTCCGGGTAGTAAATACCAGTTGGTAAACCACTTTTATGATTAGACTAACAGGTATGTGGCATATTAGCACATGTTTAAAAGACTACATGTGTTAAAACTATATACTTTTTAATTTTTTTATTCAAAGCGGCTTTAAAAATTCGCCTTCGAAAGAACAGGAAAGCGACATTTTTTTTTGCTGTTTAATATTTTCTGGCATTTTGACCTGTACTGTCTCATTATCATTATCAAGATTATTGAACATATATGATCGCACTTTCATCAAATTACCCAAACGCCATGCATTTTTCTTACCGGAAGATTGATCAGGTTGATAGACCCATATCCAAGATCATACCATACAGCTGAGCCATCCGCTTTAACCGTGACAAGAGAATTGTGCCATGTTGTTTTCTCATATGGCAATGCCCTAAACCGACCACTGGATATGGCCGTAATTCCCGGGGACGGGGAACATGTCCTCCACTTTCAGACTTTTCCGTAGAATTGTAAAACTTCGGTATATTTTGGGAAAAATTTGCCTCTTGTCCCCCCTCCCACATTTTGGATAACAGGCCACCTCCCCTCCCCTTCCTTCCTCCTCCACACTTTCCAGATGAGAATTACGGCCCTGCCACTGGGCCCGGGCTATAAAGGAAAGTGCGTGCCCGGGCGAACTCAGAAATAGGGGCCACATGTGAGGGATGGAACAAAACATTATAAAAATCATACGTTCAGATGTTTTTGCATATAACATTGTTTTTGTGCTACAGCCAAATCATAAAGATGATCTTACCGAAATCTTTAATAATCGGGAAATATACTCATCAATTATCGTAAAATTTTCGTGAAATTTACTTCAATTTTCGTGCAATTTCCTTCATTTTCGAAAAAGTTCCATAATTTACGACCACCCCCTCCTTCACAAATAGTTTTTGAACCGTGATATGACACTCATATATTTGTGTAGGTTTGTTGTGACAAATTATAAAATCCCCCAATATGAATGCTAATAATATGCAATTGAACTTCAAAGATCCATTGTGCAGTTGTGTGAAAGATGGGCAGCTCTTTCCAAAGAATAACTCACATTCAATGCTAATTTTGATCGAAATTCACCCCTAATATCGCAGAGCTTCTGGGGACTTAATCACCCACAGGACCTCCACCAGGGCTTCGCCCAATATAATATATATATATATATATATATATATATATATATATATATATATATATATATATATATATATATATATATATATATATATATATATATATATATATATATATATATATATATATATATATATATATATATATATATATATATATATATATATATATATATATATATATATATATATATATATATATATATATATATATATATCTATTTATATATATGTATATATATATATATATATATATATATATATATATATATATATATATATATATATATAGATATATATATATATATATATATCTATATATATATCTATATATATATCTATATATATATATATATATATATATATATATATATATATATATATATATATATATATATATATATATATATATATATATATATATATATATATATATATATATATATATATAATATATATATATATATATATATATATATATATAGATATATAGATAAGTTCATTGGCCATTACAAACAAAACAAAATAGGAAAAAATGACAATGTCTCTAGCCAACAGATTATTTTAAAAACCAAATATTTCTAGAACTCCTGTTTCCTTCTTCAGTGGTTTAACTTCATACCACTGAAGAAGGAAACAGGAGTTATCGAAATATTTGGTTTTAAATAATCTGTTAATAGAGACATTGTCATTTTTTCTATTTTGTTATATATATATATATATATATATATATATATATATATATATATATATATATATATATATATATATATATATATATATATATATATATATATAACAAAACAAAACAAAATAGGAAAAATGACAATGCCTCTAGCCAACATAATTTTTTAAAAACCAAATATTTCGAAAACTCCTGTTTCCTTCTTCAGTAGTATGAAGTCAAATGACGCTAGAAGATAACAGCGATGATAGCGTGCACGTTAGCACATTTCACTGTGCGCCAAAAAACGTACGCGTAAAATAGTAGGCGCAAAAGGGAAAAAGCGTGCAGAGTAAAAAACCGGCGCCAAAATGCGCTACGTCACGAAATTTACAGAAGGACTAATGAGACGAAGTGAAAGTGGAAACATTTCCCCTAAAAACAGAAAAAGGAGAAAGATAAGACAGGCCTCTATTAAGTCCATGGATGTGGCTCTTAGTTTTAATCATGAATTGCAATTCAAACAACTTTCTATCTTCCGTGCCTCTAAAGTTTCCCCTGATGAGAACCACCTTTAAATGTTCCAACTTATGTCTAGGCAAGTTGAAATGCCCTGCCACGGGATAACCCTCACTGTCACCGTCAAAATTGCGAATAGACTGCTTGTGGTTATTGAACCTCAATTGGAAAGAGGTTCCAGTCTCACCAATATAAGAAATTTTCGGACATCTCGAAGACATCACGCAGTAAACCACATTTGAAGAATCACAGGTAAAAGTTCCCGGTTTGATCACGTGATTCCTTGGGAGAGATACCGTCTCATCCGTGACTATGTGCCTGCAGATTTGACAACGTGGCTTCCTGCGGGGTCTATTACCTCGCCCAAGCATCCTGCGCGATATGTTGGAACGTACCAACAGACTCCTAAGACTCGGCGACTGCTTTAGTGCCACAACCGGTGGTGCAGAGAAAATCCCTCCAATCTGTGGGGCCTGTTTTAATATCCCCCATGACGATTTTACACTTCAAGAGAGGCTGTATCTGTGGAATGTGTGTATTTTGGGGGTAGGGGAGGGGGTCCTTTAATTATTGGAAATATTGGTAACATTTGGCAATATTTTCTGAAAATTGAAGAAAATTTTCTGAAAATGAAAAAAATTTCCCGAAAATTGAGTGAAATAAATGAAATGTTACGAAAATTGAAGAACATTTCCAGAAAATTTACGGAAACTTCTCGAAAATTTCACGAAAACTAAGAAAATTTTACGAAAATTTCACGAAAAGTTAAGACAGCTTTTCAAAAGCTAAAGAAAATTGAACGGGAATTGAAGCAATTTTCATCTGTTCATAAAAATGAAGGAAATTTTACGGAATTTGAAGGAAAGCTTTCGAAAATTGAAGAGATTTTCTTGAAAATGAAGAAAATTGCACGAAAATTGTAGCATATTCTAGAAAATGTAGGAAATTTCACGAAATTGAAAGCAAATTTGACAGAAACTTCTCGAAAATTTCACGAAAATGAAGGAAATCCCATTAAAATTGAAGCTATTTTTACGAAAATGGAGGATATTTTACGAAAATTGAAGGAAACTCTTAACGAAAATTTTACGAAAATTGATAGAAACTTCTCGAAAATTCAAAAACAAATTTCCGGAGAATGAAGGAAATTCAAAATTAATTCGTTTGACCTTCATATTGGAGGGAGGGGGGGGGGAGGGGAGGAGGAGGTGGTTAAATGTACTTTGCTCTCTGAAAAATTATTGGACCCCCTCCCCCGCTTCCTACGCGGTCACCAACATTTCTTTCAAGAAACTTATGAAGATCGAAAAAATGATTGTACGGTGTGTTATGTTTACTGGTATATGAATGATTAAATGACACAGGGTGTTGTTGCATGTCGTAAGCTTCTTATTTGGTGTCATGATGAAATGCATAACATATCAGGATTACACAATAAATCAGAACAAATATTTTTTTTACCCGATTATCTTTTCATCCGATAAAGAAACCATTACCCGAACGCATTGGTATTTCAGGGTGCAAGCAACCTTTAGCTCAAAGGGTAGCAATGTGTTTATCTTTCGACAATTGATTTGGTTCTGCCATCCACCAGTTTACACGACCAGCATTTTTTGAATTCCAAAGTTTACGCAAGAAGTGCCGAGTCTGCTGGTATATCCTTTCGTAGCTTCACCCTTTTCTTAATCATAATTTAGTTGTCATAAACTCAAAAGAATAAACTAGGAGACTAAATTCTGGGAATTGATGACTTTTTTTCAATTAAAATCTTATTGGAGCGCATTCAGCTACTCCAACTATAGAAAAAACACGATTGTGCATAGTCACCCATTTACCCTGCAGGCACTGACGCATAACAGATTTGGGTCAAGAGTTGATAAAATAGATATATCAAATTTTGCTTTGGTTTAAGAGTTCATTTTCCAACTTTTTGCTTGATCTTTCCACCATCAGACCAAGATCGATAAAAACATGACTTATTTAAACAATCTTATCAAGGCCATACTGTCATACCGGCATATGAATTTTGCGTACGTGTACAAAACTTTTTTGTTTGCTGATATGGTACTTCAACCCCCAAAGAGAAAATGTTTTGCTATATACCACAAGCGTGTGCAATATTGGAAAAATTGGTTGTTTTTTGGATCAGATACGGCTTATTTCCAAGCAATGTTGAAACGAATATCGCGCGGTCTGGCAAAATATTAGCACTTAACAGATAAAGGTTTTTTGTTTACACTTGCGGGTCCGTGAACTCTTCCCCATTACCCCACAGTGAACAGTATGCAATGTACATGCAGATATATGGGCTTGTACATACGTCTATGGGTATGTTGAATCAATCTCCACCAGATGCAAAAATACAAAATAAAGTGCAAAATTTTCAAGAAAATACAAAACCTGGGAAAATCGAACAAGAACAACAGTTCGTCTGTTTTGATTGGTCGAAATACAATGGTACAATTATACTGATAGGCCAATCAGTAATCGTTTTGGAATCGAATGTACGCCGCCACATTTTGATCACAATATATGAATGTATGGAGCACAGGTGTTCCTAGCGTTATGGCAACCTATATTCTTAATACATTTATATATAAAGGTAGGTCACTTTCTAACGCGAATTTTGAACCGTATATGAAAATTCCTTTTTTAAACACTCACGAATCCTAATTACAATTTAAGTGCTGCTTTTTCATGACGTCATCACATCGTTTCTTTGGTTTGCAGCAAATTGTTGGGCTTTTACACTGTTATGACTAATGTCGGTAGAAAATCCATCGTTTGTACATCTCATCAGAAAAAAAGAACAAATACTGTGGCTTATAAACGAAGAAGGGAGTCTCCAGCAAATGTGAGTTGAGTCAAAAAAATGTAATTAAGATTCGTGAGTGGTCATAAAAAAAGAATTTTCATATACGCTTCGAAAATCGCGTTAGAAAGTGACCTACTTTCTTTATATATATGTATTAAGTATATAGGTTGCCATAATGTTAGGAACACATGTGGTAGGGAGGACCTGGAATAAATTGTGCGACGCCACATTTTAATCACAATATATGGCCTTTAAACAGGGGAGATAACGCCCATATTTTACCTGCAATATTATGTCCCTATAATGAACAACTTCAAGTGTAATTCATCACGCAGACGATCAAGAATGCACCTGCTATCCAGACGAATAAATCACTTAAAAACACCTGGAAAAAGATGGCAAGTTGATTATGGCCAAGACAGTATTTCAAAGACGCATATATTACGCACTGAAATGCAACCCTGTTTGTTTTACAGCGATTTCCATAAGAAAGGAAATAATTTCGTACTTTGTAGGAAATTATATGTAGGCCCGAAGCTAAATTACCATGATAATCTGTCTGAAAGAAAATTTAAAACGTTGTCTATGCCAATTTCAAAGACACACATTCGGGCACACATTCCGTCTGTAAGAACGTCTCTAAAATGGAATGTTGTCTGGTTGAATTTCAAAGACTCCAAATGAAGGATGAATATAATTAGTCACTATCAACCTTTTGAATAGTTGTTTATGTCTGTTCACATGTACTGTAGGGTAAAGGGACTTTATGGCTGTTCTCTTTAACCTTGTGATTTGGTGTACGAAAATATATCACCAAAAGAATGAAAGTTCCATCCTCAGCTAGAATGTTCATACCCCTCCTCCCGAAACAAATGTGAAGTTTCTATTAAACCATCTCTGTACGATTTTCCGCATTGGACATTATTTGTCGTTATATGCCACTAACAAGAATTGATTACCTATCTACCTAACTTATTGTAATGATACCAAAATTTGCAGTAAAATATAAATGTCAAAAAAGAATCTTCACAACAATCCCACATACTTTTTTCTATTTTTCCATATTCTCTTTCGAAAAAACCTACATTTCTACAAAAAAAACACACAAAAAAAAAACGCAGGCATATTGCCAACATTTCATTCTATATAAAAGACAAGCAAGTAACTTTGCATTGATTTTCCTATCTCGGTATAAATTACTGTCATCATGTCACACAGTACATGTGGGTGGCTAAGATTATATATCTACAGTAACAAGCTAGGCTCCCACAACCAAACATTGCTCTGACTTTATAGTTATCGACCTCCGACGAGCCTCAATCTGTCAATGCCTCTCGTCTCTTGCCGTGTAGTACTGGATCCAAGCCAACTAATTCTGACTTTAACATTAGGCATGTCTGTAAATAAAGTTGTAGTTTGCCTGGCTTATGTTTAAAGTAGAGCAACGATAGTTTTTGCTGAGCACAATGATTAAAATTACTCAAAAAAGATGATGAAAATTACTCCTTAAAGTTAATGAAAATTGCTCCAAAAAGATGATGAAATTTGTTCTTTTTTTGGCTGCTTGCAAATAAGAAGTATATACTGTTTACAGAACTGATGAATGCTGCAACATTAGCTCTAGAATGATTAAATATTTACTGGAACGAATGATAGCAGGCAAAACATTTACCATTTAATTAACATCTTTTTGAATTTTCAGGTCCGATCATTCTTGATAAGAAAATACAACAAATTGATTCAAACATGTGTCACTAGATATTCGAAAGGAAAGACCTTGTTTTTCCCTGGAAACGTTCATTTTGAATTTCAAATAGATCTTTTTTCAAAAATAATCCTTTTAAATTTGGGCAATAGTGAAGTAATAATACCCAAACTATCGAACATTTCAGACAAAAATTACCCATTGAAATACAGGAGTTCCTCTGAAAACTGAGATTTTCCTTAAATTTAAAAAGTATTTTGCAAATTATCTTTCGATCGCAGTTCCTTTACATTTACGCATATGAAAAGAGCACCTTATACAATCAATCAATGTAATTCCGGTATAATTCCTAAAATTGTCACAACATTGTAATGTGGAAAAGAAAGCTTCATAATATTCAGTTAGCAAATTCACATATTTTTTTTGTCAAGAATGTACATGTTTAATACCATGTGAGTGCAAAATCAATTGACATGTGTATATTACACACAAAAATGATTAGACACAAAATCATTTAACTTTTGGTCAGCATGTGATTAATGTTATAAAAATGATCATATAAACTGACAAATATTGGCTATCTTGCGTGCAACTTTGATATTTCTTGCATTTATATGATCAAGAATATTTATGATACTCAGGTATTTGAATGATATCGAGTGTCACTGCGTCTTAAGATTTTAGGCAATTAAGGTCACATCCTACAAAGAAATCTTGTTTTCCATTTTCCAATAATCAATATTTCAAAATTGGTAATCAATAGGCAATTTAAAATCCTATATCATGAGTCTTTCGAAAATGGTCCCAAGTCAACAAAAAATGTCTTTACAAGAAATCTACCCACACCTTGCTCCACCAACCTTCCTAATTCACCGTTCCCTAATCCAGCCTCTTGTTGCCACCCACCACCTATGCTGCCACCCCACTCTCCCCACCATAAACCCCACTCTCCCCCACCATACACAAGTTCACATTACAATGCATTAATGGCTTTAAATTAATAAAACATACTGTATATCAACTCATATTGTACTTTTGATCCAAGTTTGAACTTTTGAAGACCCTGGAAAATTAAGGAGAGTGTTATTTAAGCTTGGTTACAACATAAATTAATAAGAAAATGAAAATAATTATGCACAGCTAAATCAAAAAAGAAAATGACATATCCCTGCTATAAATATAATCTCCGGGGTTAAATATAATCTCAGAGGTTAAACATAATCTCAGGGTTAAATATAATCTCAGGGGTTAATATCCCTAAGCCACTGTTGTTCCCACCCAATACCAATCATATATCCCATTGTGGAAAATAAATGAAGTCTAAAAATAGACCTTACATCATTTGACACCAGACAAAAGAATGTCTGATGTGTATATGAAACTTGTGCACAAGTACTGTGCATCAATGATATATACACAAGCCATTAATAAGACGCGTGGGTGTAAAGGTTTTGTCTTCCCACACAAAAGCATACACGGGTGTTTGGCTCATTTCCATGACAGACAAAAACCAAATTGATTTTTCAGTTTACACTGTTGAATTTTCTTTTATTCTGCAACGTGTGTGTTGACTATCAATCCATAGTCCATTATAAGGGATGTTAACTAAGCTACAGCATATCAGCATAGTAAGTGTAGAAGTTATTACATGTATTTAGACATTACATGTACACAAATAGTAAGTGTAGAAGTTATTACATGTATTTAGACATTACATGTACACAAGAAGGAAATCCTAGTTACTCGTCACCGTCCGTGAAAAAAAAAAAGGCTTGTGGTTTCACTTTGGAGTATCAATATTAACTAGGGAAACGAAAAAGAAAATTTCGGGAAATCCCCATTACCCTTGATGTACAAAACTGACCATATGTTTTCTAAGAAATACATATTATAAAAAAGATATTGAGGTTTAGATTGTTTTGATAAGGAGAAGAAGCAAACTATATCACACAAAAACGATCAAGAATGAAACTGAGAAGATAAAAAAATACACAAACTACTTAAAAGTTCTTTGATGGCAGAGTTTGGACTAAACAGTTGTTGACAGAATTATATTTGACTGAATATATCAATAAATATATACTGTAAGCACTTTCTTTACAAAAATTACTCCAGTTGGAATAAAGTCAGTTTTAATAATATATTTACTGTTGTTTTATGATTTTACGACTTGCTTTAGAAATACTGAACACCATTTAAAAAACTAAATGGAAACATACTGTACTGTAGTAAGACAGAATGTGAGGTGCATTGATTGCATTCAAAAAATGTTTATCTAAAGAAGCTGGCGGCTAAAAGTGAAGCTGTTTTTGTTTTTGCCAAGTTAAAGGAATTTTGAA
>JAIGNY010000749.1:12500-80790 GCA_020152595.1 Chiridota heheva | reverse complement strand
TGTTGATCTTGTAGAAAAGATACATACAAGAGAACTGTAAAGGATTTGATCACCAATGTCCTCTTCTTTATAAGACAAGAGATTTTTATAGGCGAGAGGGAGGCCATTTTAAGCTAATTTAGCAATATGAGTATTAATGATTTGGTGGTGGCTCAAAACTATAGGCCTGCTTTTGTACCCAACGTGACCTTTGCGGCAGTGCAGTAGAGATTAAGATTATATACTGTAGCATCCAGGGCTTGATTCCCGTTACATGCAGCTAGTTAAGTTTGGAGGATTCTTTTTTGTAATGAAATTAAATCTATAGCCTTTTCCAACAAAACTTTGAACATTAAATGTAAATGTAAATCGATTGTAATTACCTCCGCCAAGGAAGTTGGACGGAGGTTATGTTTTCGCTCGTTTGATTGTTTGTGTGTCATCAAGATATCTTAATAGTGGATGACGAGGTTTGGATCAAATTTGGAATGTGGTTTTGTTACTGCTCAAGGAAGAAGTGATTACAATTTGAGACATTGGAACAGGGGAAGGGCCCAAATTGAGAGGTGGGGATGTTTTAGGATGAGATCTGTGTAAGGCTCATATAGAAACTTTTCAGTGGATTCCACTCGAATGTCCTGAACAATGAAACCATGCCCTGAAAAGAATTTAACACAATCAATTTTCTGGACTTTAAAAAAAACCCAGATAAGTGGTTTCTTGTATCAAAGAGAATCAAAACAATTGACTTCTTGCATGAAAGGAAAATGATGGAATGTAAATCTTGGCTGTATGGAGCTCAAACAATGAATGCTTAGCCTGAATAAAACTAAAAACAATGATAAAAGGGTAGATCCTGAAGTGTTTAGAATGCAAGTGGTAATTCAGATCAACAGTGAGAAAGAGATTGTTTGGGGTTATACCTTGGTGGGCCTAGGGTTTCTGAGGTAGATTGTATTATGGTGGGGAATGAAGAGGGGCGGAGGTATGCGCTCTACAGAGTGCTACAATTCTAGTTATGAAAGTGCTTTTTTTATTTATTTCAAATATGGGAGCAAGTATCTGTCATTGACATGCTGGTTGAAACTTTGTGAAAGAATGTTTTTGAATAAATTTGTTTTTAAACATTATGATATTGATCAAATAATGTTTTAAAATGACATTTGTTTGACTTATTAAAAATGTTAGAATAATGTTTCGTGTTTGCTGGGTATGGTACACATTCATGTAATTAACCCTTATTGCTGTCATTAGTAAATTTTTGTTCCCTTTACTCATAATTTTTAATTTTTGTACAACTACAAAAAAGGTTCCAGTGCATCTGATTGAATAAGCAGTGCAGCATGTTAGGCAAAAAAGGGTATGTGGAATTGAATTCTGTATTTTTGAGTGACATTGAGATTTCTTGGTTGCAGTTTGATTTAACCAGAAGACATTTTAATGCACAGTACAAGATGACTTTGATCAGTACTAATGTTGTAGACATCTCGGCATCTTGATAACTTGGCTGTCACATTTTACAAGTTTAAATAAGTGAGAATACCTTAGGTTAAAACTTTGCAATGTCCACTTTAAAAGCTTCTTTATTCCGTACTTGTATGTTAAACTTTGTAATAGAAAGGGATTTAAAAACTTCTATTGCTGTAAATATGAGAAAAAATTACAGACTTGAAAAGAAGTTTGAAAGCATCATGCTTGAAACAAAGCACTATGCTCAACTTTACATTGTAGTCTTATTTTATTGCTTGTCATGATATTTTAGTTTGGTTCATTGATGAACTAGTTTATACATCAGGAAGTGTGGGAGATATATATTTAAAACAACTTGGATGTCAAATGACCATCTTTGAATGTTCACTTCACCAACCATCAGTACCGTACAAAAACAAGTTAGCCATTCACAATCTAAAAATCTCCATATTGGACATTCTATGTTTTCTTAATTGAGATAAATAAACTCCTTAATTGGTTTAGAATTGAACAGTTTACAGACTTGCAAAGTTTTCATGTAACGCTGTATAATGTATTAGCTCTCCATAAGTTTCTTTGCAATGGTTAAAAAAGTGCCTGTTTGCAGAGATAAAACTAGTGTTGAAGACCAAGTGCGAATTTGGATTCTGCAGACTTTATTTTGAATCTTGTCTAATATATACTGATATTACCAAATTAAAATGATTTTATGCTTTTGAGGAAATGATACCAAAAATAAACAATCTAAACCAATCTAAGGACACCTTATTTGCTTTTCATATTATTTGGGACATTAAATATTCTGCATTATGATCAATACAATTGGCTAGTCGTGATGCAAACATTTCCGAGTTTGAGATTTATGATATATCAATTTTCCAATTCTTATCGATCTCGTTAAGAAATTTTCCAAAATTTTGGTCCTAAATATCTTGATCTAAATTTCACAAATCTTCATGGCTGCAAAGTTAAAAGGAAAACAACAAAAAAGTAATTTTGTTACCCACAAAAGTTTAGGACTTTTCTAGTTTTTTTTTTTTTTTTTTTTTTTTTTTGGGGAGTGGTTAAAAGTGCCTCTTTAGTTTTAATGCTGTCGTACCCTACATGCCTTCAAAATATGTCAGTCGAATGAGTACCCCTTTAATGCTGTGCCACTCAATTCAAACATCTTCTGCTACCGTGACATGGAACTGAATACTCTTTTCCTGGTTCAGAACCTTGTTAGACATCTATTATAACGAAAGTGCTAGATTTTTTGCCCCCTGTGGTGGCCTTCCCTCCCCCTGTCATCTTGAAATTGAAAGAAGAAAAAAAGGGCCCGAAAATGAAGAAAATGGCACGGAAATGAAAAGAAAAATGGCCAAAAAATTCCTGAAAGTTTGCCAAAAAATTCATAAAAACTGGCCAAATTACCCAATAAGTAAAGGAATTTAGGAGCCCAACTATCACCAATATTTAGCTTGGACCTTGCATATGTTCGTTCCCCAATAACTGAATAAGAAATTTCAAGATAATTTCCAGTATCAATATGTATCAAATATGTATTCTAGTATCAAATCAATATGTTTTGGTTCTGATGCTATCAGCATCCATTAATATGCAGTTGTCTTAGCATGTGTGTATGTACATTCTTACAGTGTATGCATCGTGACCCCATAGATGGTCCCTATATTGTCTGAGGGTTGATATCATGCATATTACTGAGTGCTGGGCTGAATGTAAAAAAAAAATCACATTTTTACAACCATATGTTTGTCTTTCATCTTGGGAGCTGCAAGGATGCGGGCGTATATACCTATCTGATAACAACATTCAAATTCGCTGATATGCATGGCATTGGTGGGCAGGGCTTAACATGTTCCTTTTTGGAAATAGCTTGTAAACACGGTATCTTGTCAACCATATATCAGTGGCATGTCCCATTTAGCACATAAATGTATCATGACTCAAAATATGCTATTGGTGTCCAACAGGGCCATAAAGCCACCTAAATGAATAACCAGGGCCGTAACAAGGCATGCCCTCCCCCACCTCACCCCAACACACTTTTCAGCAGCATTTGAAGCATTCAGTACATTTTGGGAAAATTTGCCTCTTGCCCCTACCCCCTCCCGTTTTGGGGGTATAAGAGGCCATATCTCCCACTTATCTGTTTGGAGGGGAATTGGGCCATGAAACATTCCGACTGGCTGACTTTAAATTTAGATAGTTTTATTGGTGGCCAGGCCTACTGTAGCTATGCTGAAACCCAGTTGCATGCGCTCTAAAGCAGGTCCCAATATCCACAGATGTTAAATCTGATATAAGGAGTCCATAGATTACCTCTATCATCCCACCTTACTGCTAATGTCATAACAGCTTTTAAAAAAACAAGTCATTGAAACCACACAACCTTTTGGTTTACTGGTAAGTGATTTTATAACACTAATACAAATGTTTAAAAGTTTAAACTTTGAGAAATGCTTCCTTTATGCTTAACAGGTAAAATATTCATACTACCTTGAACCCCTCCACTCCCCGCTTTTGTTATTTTAGATGACGAAAACAAGAGGCCATGTCCCTCCACTTTTCTGTTTGGAGGGAAAGGGGTCATGAAACTTGAAATTTAAATGGTTTCAGACCCCCAAAGGGCATGGGGGCCAGGCCTCTAGTAATTATGCCACTATCTGAAATCCAGTTGCATGTGCTCTAGAGCAGGTCTCAATAAATCCTCGGCTGTTAATTCTGATGTAAGGAGTCCATAAAATACCTGTATCATCCCACCTCACTGATATGTCACAACAGCTGTTAAAAAACAAGGCATCGAAACCACATCACCTTTTTGGTTTACTGGTAAGTGATTGTATAACAATGATGAAAATGGTTAAAAGTTGAAACTTGTGTTTAAAAAATGCATACATGCATGGTTAACAGGTAAAATATTCATATTACATTGAACCCCTTCGCTCCCTCTTTCACTCCCCGCTTTTGTTATTAATGATGACGGAATATTGTAAAAATCTCATGGTTTGACTTTGCCCCTGACAGGCTTCACCACTGCACTGTATTAGCGTATTTACTTCCTTTTGAGCTTGGGCTCAAAACTTTATATTAACTACGTGTGAAAAAACTACATCCTCGTTTTCATAAAACGTCATGACAATTCTCAAAGCTTCACCTTTATGCATGGTACTAAAATAATCCCGAATTTCATGCATTTATCATAGCAGACCTGCCAACTTGTACGATTTTGCCGTATTTAATATAGGAAAATGTTGGGAATACGATTGTACGTTTTTTGGCACCATTTTTAATCTTTTTTTTATTTTTTATTATTATAATTTTTTTGTATTTTTTTTACTCATACTTTTTACGCTCGGTTGGCGTTCATGTCCTCTTGAAGGATTTTTGCCGACTTAACCGATTCAGATTACGATTTATAACCATTTTCAACACTTGACAACTTTCCGTGGGCACTTTTCTTAAAAGTCCCCGCATACGGCGAAGCCCTTCCCAAATTTTATTTATTTATTTATTTTATTTTTTGGGTTGAATACATTTTAACCGCTACCTAATCTGACATTAAATAGCCACAGTAAACCTTTGTTTTGTACATTTTGTTTGAAGAGTACAGTTTTTTTTTTAATCAAAAATACAACTTTTGTAGTTCCAGAATACAGTTTGGTGATCCTAAAGGTTGGCAGGTCTGTCATAGGTTCGAATTGGGTAAAATATTAGTTCCGTGCCTCCGTCCCAGTGGTGTATTAGAAAGGGGAGGCAACTTTCCCACTGGCATATTCTCGTCAAAGTGTGGCTCTTTTTCTTCTTAACTGAATTAGTCATGCTCAATTATAGACTAAACGTCTTCAATTTGAAACCATACCTTTTCAATAATGAACCAAACATCTTCAACTTTGGACTTAAAATCTTCAATTTTTATCCAAAATTCTTTAGGGTTTCACGTACCACGCTCCCTTTATTTTGGGCCCCTTGGCAGCTTGTTCGCATATATGCGTACGTCTAATATGCACTACTCTACTCTGGCCCCTGTTTGCTAAAGTTGGATAAGCCACTGCCCCTTTCAGCGGCATAGGAAAGATCACCTCTAAGGGGGCAAGACCCTCAATTTTTCCCATTTTGGGCCCAGTTTCAAGGGGAAAAGTGACCTGGTAAATTTAATTCGCCATCAAAAGTTGCTGCTTAATCGGGAAACCTTTTTCAATTTTCGGGAAATTTTCAATTTAGGAGAACCAAACCTTTCACTTATACCTTTAATTCACATGCACTTTTAGGCAATTTCTTTCAGTTTTATTGAAAGTTTACCTACATTTTCAATGATTTTATCAATTTTACCTTCATTTTTATGTTGATAAATTCCCAATTCTATATCTCCCAATCGCCGGGAAGAAAGCACGCAACCGGGACGGTCAAATCATTTCCGGGCTAGATTGCATGCCTGCATATGAACAGGGACAATAAAGCGGTATAACAAAAGGTATTCAAACACCTTATTCTGTTTAGCGGATGAATAAGCCTAAATTGTATTAGATTTACGCAAAAAAGACTGAAATCAGGCATTGCATATACAGATATACCAGTCCAGTTCGTACCCCCGATCGGGAGAAAACTTCTTGACTTATTGTTATGTGTTACCGTTGGGCAGTCTCGTTTTAAGATGTTTAAGTTTTGTTTGGGAATATTTTTGACTAACATTGTAACGTGGTATCGGTAGAACAAAAGTGTTCTCCCGATCGAGTGTACGTACCGAACTATACACTTCATCATATTCCTCATACGACGCTGTGAATTTTATTTAAATATCTCTCAACTTAAAGTTCCAGCCGCTCACCTCTGATAAGAGACTTCTTCATTAAAATCTATTGTCTGAAGTTTCTTTTAGCAGTTTAAACAGGATCAAGATCAACAGTCATAGGCGGATATGGGTCCGTGGTCTGTGAACCCCTCTGACTGACCTTCAGATGCAATGTTGTCAGTTTTAGTAAGGGCGCCGCACCATGGGGAAAAGGGCTACCTCCACCTGCCCTTCAGTTTCTGCCAGGCGCGGACTGGGTCTTGCAACCGGCCCGGGCATTTTTCACATGGACCGGTTCATTGATATGTTACTTACATATTGATCGCCATCCTGTGAGTAGGTCTGAGTGGAGGTGGTATTTTTTGAAGTTAAGGAATGTCTAGATGCAAAATGGTGCTATATTTCTAAATTTTAGGTTACAATAATCCTTTAAAAAAAGACCCAAAACTAATTTTCCAGAAGCAAAACTACGAAACCACGAATTTTTTAAACATAAACAAATTACATGACCGACAAAATGATATATGTGCAATAACACGAGTACATGTCTTGTCTACGAGAGTAGGAGCCTACACAATTCGCTGTTTCTGGCAGCCACACCATCAGTGATATTTTTAATGTCAAGTTTGGCCAAGATCATTTTTTCTACAGACATCAACATGAACGCCTCAAGATGCTCTTGGGCCATTGTACTTCTCAAACGCTTTTTCATTCTCTTCAAAGCAGAAAAAGAACGTTCACATGCCAATTGTGACACAGGTAGCGTTAGCAGCAGCTTGTAGGCAAGCCCAATGCTCTTGTAAGCATCAGTGAAGAGGTTCAACTTGAGGAGCACCTTCTAGCAGCAGAGAGGGCAGCCTTTACATGACTCACTTGATAAGCTCTCTCTGTGCTGTTCAGAGTCACACTCACCATCACTGTCCTTCTGCAATGTATAGGCAGCTGGTACTGATTGTTTCAGTGTTGGCCACTGATCTCCAAGGCTTTACAGTTCTGTTTGCAGTTGTTCCGCAGTTACAGCATCATCAAATCTCACCAAATATCTATGCAGCTCTTCCATGGCTCCCGATGGCACTTGACCGAAGTTCCTTGGGTGAAGAAGTGTAAGATCAGCATAGAATGTCAATGCTGCTGATCTGTCAAATCGTCGCTCAATGCTGCTCACAATAGTGTCCACTATCGGGTTATACACTTCAATGCGATACCTGTTCACTGGGTCAGACGCTGATATAGCCTCATCTGTGGCTCGTTCGCCATCCATGCATTTCTGCTGTCTTTGATATTTTACTGAAAGGGACTTTTCCACGACAATATCTTCCTCTCCCTTTTCCTCTAGCTGGTCATTATCCCATTCAACAAACTTTGCAGCTGCATCATGAATAGCATGGAAGTCGTCTCGTAGCTTCCGCATATTCTCCAGCAAGTTGTCTACCATACGGTGGACAGTCAGCAGATCCAGTTACACAGTTTGCAGATACTTGGACAGCGCTGTAGTGTGGGAGAACAGTTTCAGATATACTTGTGCAGTCAGGATGGTTTCAAACTTCAGAAGACTGTCAATGTATCCCTTCACTTTGGCCTTAACAGCTGCTTGGATCTTGTCAAGAACTAGTATGGCATTGAGAGTGGTGATAACTTCCGTGAAAAGTGATTGAGTTGGGTTGTTGAATGAACCAAAAACCTTCTTCAAGGCGGAATCCTTTGACCACCATCTCGTTTCTCCGATAGTTCCCAGTCGCTTCGCAGTAGTGGAGTGTTGACTCCAGATGTTCATACGCTGATAAGTTTCCCGAAAGAATACTGCAATGTCATTCAGTAGTGAGAAGAGTGATGCGCTAGTCACCACAACACTTGTAGCTTCAGTCACAACAAGAGTTAACACATGTGCATGGCACCAAGTGTGGATCTGCATAGGAGCTTCCTTTGATAACAGAGTACTGAAGCCGTTGTAGCACCCCTGCATGTTTGCTGCACTATCAGTTGAGCTTCCAACGCAGTACTTGAGGTCAAGATTCAATCCTGATATGACCTTAGAAACAAGTTGCACGAAAGCTTCGCCAGTAGATTCTTCACATTTCACCACACTCACTAATCTTTCTTGAATAGTACCTGTGCTATCCACATATCCAACGACAACAGAGCACTGGTCTTGCGTTGAGATGTCTTGAGTGGTATCAATTTCACCACACTCACTAATCTTTCTTGGATAGTACCTGTGCTATCAACATATCTAACGACAACAGAGCACTGTTCTTGCGTTGAGATGTCTTGAGTGGTATCAATTTCCACAGCGAATATGTCTGTTATGTCTTCAGAAATCCACTGACGGATGTTATCGCGGATAACTGTGATAACATGATTCACTGTGGTTTTAGACAGCAAGGTTACCAAGGTACCTCGACCTCGTGACCTGTTTCTCAATCTCTTCTCTTTATGCTTCTTGCTGTTCTGGACAACTTGAGAGAGATGACCGGCTGTGCACGAATCATACTTGCGAAGTAGTTTTAAAACTTCCAAAAATGTACCATGGTCGATCTCCTCATTGTCAAGTGTGTATGCTGCTTCTTCATTGCTGCCTCTGTAGCTCAGTCCCCTCTTACCAATGAGTTTGATCACATCTACAATTCTCTTCATTACTTGTCGTCTCTTTCTAACCTCATCGTGATTGTCACGCGTCAGCAGGTGAGAAATGCTGGACTGTTGTCGATCTACCAGGTATGCTGTAGAACACAGCAAATGAGAAGAAGAGCGTTCATGTTCTTCCACACGTCTATGTACATGTCGCCAGTCAGTCATTCCCTCTATGAACGTCACCCCGTCCCCAACTGAGGTGTTGGCAAATGCTAAGCACACTGAACAGTGAAGAGAATGTTTGGCCTTGTTGTATGAACCACCATCTGTTTGTACTATCTTTTTGCATGAAGCTCCTCTTGACCACTTTGTTGTCAGTTTTCTGATTAGGGTGGGATTCCCAAAAGAGCGAACATTCGTCATGTCCATATGGTTTCTTATAGTAGTTAATCGAGGGGTATCCCTCATCCGCAAGTGGAGATGCTGGAGCAGGCATATCTCTCTCAGGTGACTTAACGTGTTTACCAATTTCCGCCAATTCTGCTGATGGCCCCGCTACCGACTCAGCAGACAATTGGTCATCTACAAATTCAGCTGCTGATGATTCCGCTACCGATTGACTATCTTTGTCCCCGTGTTCACTGACTTCACCACACCTAGTAGTCGTAGTAGCAGTACCCTTGACCTTGAACAGACCCACACGGTTTCTGCACTGAGAAGCACTAATTGCCAGTTCCTTTTTCTTTCGATCATGTTCTTTCTCAGCACTACCTTTTCTTTTGGCTTGTTTTATCCACTGTTGATTGCAAGCACTGAAATAAAGGATAATGATAGGACAGTGTGAAGATGTGAAGACTGTAATATCTGGCATGATACGTCCTTCCCCACGCCCCTTTCTACATGCGTGTGTCAATGTCTCTCTTTCTCTCTACGTCCCTCTCTCTAGGTCCTGCCCCCAGGCTACATGACCCTCTCCATGTGAGAGATGTCCCTCTATCCATAGTATAGGCCTACTGATGGAGTAAATTGTAGACATAGAATTACGCAGTCAGTAGCCTAACGTTAATAAAGAACCTGTAAACAACCGTGCATTCGCTAAAAAAATATTTCTGGCATTGATGTGAGGAATTTTACGAAAATTAAAAAGTGGTCAGCTTTACCCACAGTAGTGTCTAGAACGGGCCCCGTGACTTCTGATGGGGTCTGAGCTTTCGAAGACCCTTAAAGGGGAGGGGATACTCACAGTTACTGACTATGTTGGGATGTGCAAACTCAACGTGACCTACTGTGGTTAATTTTTCATTTTCCGACGCTTCGAAAAAATCTAAAACATTAAAAAATATGGGTAGGCTATCTCTGTTAAAAAATCCGCTAAACTAGTCACACGCATTACATGTACGTGATTAGAATTAATGATCATTCATAAAGCTCGGGCCCCGTCAGCCTCTCTGCTGAAAATTTCTCTGAACTGGTCACACGCTTTACATGTAGGCTTATATGAATTGATCATACACAATGAAGTCTCAAACTTAACATACTTTTCTAAAATAATGATAATGGCTTGAGAAATAGGTACGAATTGCCCTGTTCGGGGTTATCATATGGAGGGTTAAAAAAACAAGAAGTACGAAAAACTGGTTTTATTTCTCACCTTCTACACACATCACGGATTCCGTCCGAATGACCGACCGTCCGACGCTTGCAATTACCCGTTTCTTGAAAAGGTTGCATGAGACTAGTACGCAGGCGCGCTTTTGGTGAGCGACAGATCTTGTTTATTTTGGGGCATTACCAGATTACGTAATTGGTGGGTTCGGAACAGCTAGTTCTGTTGTTATGAAAACAAGGAGTCTGATTGAAGCCTGAAGGATTGGTTTTCGTATACGTACAGGGCATACAGAGGTGCACACGCCTATGATTGTCTGACTGAGACCATGCTCGCGGTTGGAAGAGGTTTGAATAGCCTACAGTGAAGAATTTTATTTTTAAAAAAGCCTGCAGGACCATGGTGGTATCAACTGTTATGCTTCATGAACTCAGAGCTGCGGGTTGGTGCCAAGATCAGTGAGTGTTTTTAGCTGTTGGATGAAATTGAATGATTGCTGGGGTCCTATTACATGTCAGATGTAGTTCTGCTGTTAAACTTTGTAACTGAGCTGAAGTTGAACCTAAGCTGTGTGCAACTTGCATTGTAAGTTGGGATAAAAAAAGATTTAAACAAAAAATCAAAATTAAACTTGAGTCTTTTAGGTCTTCTTCTTCTTTCAGTTCAGTACCAACCAAATTCCATCCTGTGGCTGAAAGCTGGGAGTTCACAACTCCCTGCAGAAAGCTTCTGCACTCAGCAGTGTGGGCTTACTCCAGTCTGGATGTATGTTAGCCAAAGATCTTTGGCGTTTAGCTTAGCTAGTCTGCCGAAATTTGGCATATTTCTCTTTCGGATTGATACAGAAATACATTACAATTATAGTGGTATGGACGAAAACTGGCATGCTTGGATAGTTATAAATTCTGGCGTAAATCTTCAGCGTGAGCGTGGAGAAAGAAAAAAAAAACTTTCCACTGTGGCTCAGTTGAGGTGAGGTAGTATATATGTCAATATATATATATATATATATATATATATATATATATATATATAGATATATTTATTTATATACATATATATATATATATGTATATATATATATATATATATATATATATATATATATATATATATATATATATATATATATATATTTATATACATATATATGTATATATATATATATGTATATATATATATATATATATATATATATATATATATATATATATATATATATATATATATATATATATATATATATATATATATATATATATATATGTACATGTATGTAATAATATTAGTTATTATACACATCCCTCAGTACTGTTGACATTAGAGTGCCATACGAGGGCTGTTATATTGTAACTGGTATACAATTCCTATATTTTTGAAAATTCACACTTTGTAGAAAATTTATGATTGAAAATGAGTAACTACAGAATGCAGGTTCACTCTCAAAATATACCCTCCGACTCATAAACTACCTACATTATTGATTTAGTCTTACGAATTATAAAGAAGTCCGAATAACGATTCCATTGTTTAACCTATAGTTCCGAATCAGTATTCCTGGCTATCCCGGCTGGGCAGCAAAGTTGCGGGGATTGTAAATCTATCTTAATTAAAGAACAATATATACTTATGTTGGAATAATCTTTACATATTTAAGTCAAAACTTTGGCATCATCCCGGCTGGGCAGCGCGGTCTCGTGGATTGTATTTAGGCCTACTTATCTTAGTTAAAGAACAATGCATATTCATGTATGATGATAATTGTGTCAATGGAGTGTGACTTCGCTGCCGGCAGCCAGGTGTATACTTCGAAGTGAACCTGTATTCTTTGATTGTACCAAAAAGAACCTACTTTTTGGATATTCTCATAACAATTCGACTAAATAATATACCTTTCCAAACAACTTTTCCTAAATCTTTACGATGGGATAAGCTCTCCAATTCATGTTTTGATTGCCATCTTTCTTAGTCACAGCACGCTTTTTTTCAACTAATTAAACCTCCGCAAATAATTTTTAGGATGTTCCATTAATCTGCAGGATGATTTTTCACAGACAACATTTTTTTCTTTTATATAATTTCATTAGATATTTTTAATCAACAGACACTGTGTGAAAAAAAATGATAATAAAAGATCAAGCAATGTTTAGATGATGCAATAGTACTTTTTGTAAGCATTATCTATATCATACTGGAAGAAAAAACATGGAACAGCATCATATAATTTTAGATACAATTATTAAACTGTATATTTGTATAGGCAACACTCACTGAAAATGGCAACTAAGGGTCATTAACGTTAGGCTCTGTATGCATTAAATCATTCCTAATAAAATACCTCGGCCTACCCGTACTTATGGCTCCTACAAATTACAAAATAAATTCATTCCCCATCCAATTTCAAAACAAATAAAAAATCATTACCCACTTCCTAAATGTTGTTATTTCCTAATTTTGTTAGAGCACTTTTTCACCTCTGTTGTCATTAATGATCGATTCGTGAATGGTGTGTGCTTGAAAAATTTGGTTGCTCGAATGTTACACAGAATTCCTTTGGCCGGTTGTTTTAATTGTCGATTTGACCCAAATATGATTTTGACAATCAATCATTTGTTAATACTGATTTGTGTTTGTTTTCCTTGGCTCTTAGGTTTCATCAGATAAATGAGCTTTCCATGCGGACTCTTCATGCCTAATCAGCTTTTAAAAATTATTAAGAAAAAAAATTCAATATGGTATGTTATTTTTTTGTCCATTAGAATCGATATCTGGTTTTTACTCATATCGTATCAGCCCCTACCTCAAACTGTGGCACCGAAATGTTTATAAAATTGGGGGCCAAATTTTAGATTATTTATTGCAAGCGCAAAGTGGGATTTCTCAAAGTTAATACTTTGAATTCGGAGCCACCATGTGGCGGAAAGGGGAAAAACCTTCTAGGTGTCCAGGGCTTGTAAATTATGTTTCAGAATTATTACTGGATTTTGCAACAAAACATTGAAAAGCAAGCAAAAACAAAATCCCCGACAATGGCATAACCATGTATTTCTTCATCTGGAGAGGGAAATACATTGACCATTTGATCATTTTTGCAATGATATTCCATTAAAATCTAAGGGTTGATGTGTGGTTGTTGTATCTACTTTTGTATGTACAAGTTTTGAAAATTGAAAAATAAAACATTATTTTTGGTTTTTTTAAAAAGGTTTGTATATATTCCTGTATATTGGTATTTTGACCATTAAGTTTGAATTTTTACTACTATATAGCAAATTAAAGTGCTTGAGGGTATTAGATTAAGCAAACATGTGTGATTCAAACTACCAAAAAAAAGGACTGGAACAAAGGCAGTTCAAACGAGCACTTAAAAATAACTTTTGCTCCCATTTTCATCTTTAATTACATTTTCCGAAAGATATTGGGCTCTCCCCATTTCCCCCTTCCCGATTAAAGAACAACTGCGGCAATTGGCTCACTGCCCTGTGGTTCCGATGCCACTGTACATGTAGGCAGAGAGGACAGCTCGAATTATTCTAAATAGATTGTATAATGTAAAAAAACAAGGGCAACCTTTTTTCAAATGAGAAGTTGTTGACAGTGGTGATCGAATACAATGCTTGACGTTTTTAGGCACCCTTTAGTCCAACTAAATCCCACGTTGGTCGGGTCCCTAGACCCCACAACAAATGCACAAAAACGTACAGCTGGCAGATCCGCCCCTCCCTCCCAAAATAAAAACACGACTATGCCCTTGACAATAATACATGTATTCTCATGCCTTAAATTGTACAATTAGTGGTTGTATTTGATGCTATTTATTAATTTGTTTTCTGGGTGGTTTTCATCATCATTTTCGAAGTTTCTGTACATATTTGCCTTTAGAGGAAATGAAAATTTACTAAGCATAATATCATTCATTGTTTTAATAATGTAGATGACAGGCAGGTGATGGAGAGTTTAGAAGACATCACTGAAGCACTGCAGTCATCTGTACAGCAAGAAGGCTGGTATGGTACTCGAGTGTGTTGCCCTTGTAAGTCAATGCAGAATCATATGATTATGAAGTTTTTCCCGATTATTAGAATGCCAATCATTTTACAATAGCAATAAAATAGCAAATTGTTATTCAGTCAAAAGCAGTGCAATTAAATGTGATAACGCATATACTAATACAGTTCAACTGTTTACTCTCCGTTTAATTCATTGAAATGGTTTATGAAAAAAATATTGTTTGTTTTGTTAATGATCATTATGTTTTTAAGAAACTGCAAACAAATTAGAAAGTTAATTAGAAAATTGAATGAAGCAGTGTAATGTGAATTAAGGAATGGTTAATGATATTTAGCTCGATGCTATTCTACTACCCCCGGCGTCTGCGTCGGCGTTGATTAAAGTTTTCATAACTTAAGTTATGAATGTTGTACAGTACATTCATGTGACTTGGCATAGTGGTAGAGGACATGGGTACTTATCAAATGAACATGATTGGAGGGTTGTATGCGCAAACTAATTAGCAGATTTGCATAACAATGAAAAAATTGTCAGGTTAAAGTATTGGTTAAAGTTTTCGGTTAAAGTTTTTATAACTTATGAATGGTGCACATTTATATGACTTGGCATATGGGTAGAGGACATGGGTACTGATCAAATGAGCATGATTGGAGGGTTGTGTGTGCAAACTAATTGGCATATTTGCATAACTATGAAAAAAATTGTCAGGTTAAAGTTTTGGTTAAAGTTTTCACAACTTATGTTATGAATGGTGTACATTCATGTAACTTGGCATAGGGTTACTATTCAAGTGAGCATGATTAGTGGTTGTGTGTGCATACTAAATAGCATAAACATGCATAGTGTGGTGAAAATGGAGTTTTGACAACTGATATTTGTTGAATTTATTAATTGTACATTGAGTAAACCTTGGTAAATCATGGTTAATGCTACAACATCATTGATGTCCAGTCAGCTTTCCAATTATTCATCATTATTCTTTGAGGGTATTCAACAAATCCAAACAACAGTTTTTGAGTCTTTACCATACCCCAATCAGTCAGGGTATCTTTCCATGGTAATATTATCATGTGTTTAAATATGCACTTTTCTGCCAAAAGTAGAATATTCTCAAGAAAACAAACTAGCAAATATTACACTATAAAAAAGAGATGAAGGACATCAAAAAATTTCATTTGTAGCTACTCATTATTTTATTAGGCAAATGAAATTATTACGATTATAATAATTATTAATACTTACAACAAATATAAATATTGAATGTTGCCGTAATTTCACAATAATCATACACTAATATGAACATATAAAACATTGACAGATATTAACTTAGTTGATCCTACTTTATACCTATTACTCAAAATGTGTATTCAATTATACACTTTAATTTGTTTGTGTTCTTTTGCAAATATCAACTGAAACTTATCGTTTTAATAAACACTTAAAATAATTGCTAACATCCTTTCCAGACATGTTCAAGTCACATAGTGGGAAAGAGATTTTTACCCCTCAAATTCTGAAAAGGGATTTCTGTAGAATTAAAAGCTGTTTTAAACATCAATTTACCAAATGTTTGCAATTGCAAGGTTCTCTCACCCTCCCCCCATCCCCCCTCTCACTCCCCACACACACTCACTTTTTGATTTTTAGCATTTTATGAGAATTACAAGTTGTTGATTGGATTTCAAGGAGGCATTTCTAGGCAGGTCTCCTTTGTCTGGGTCTTTGTTTTCTTGTTCATTGGTTGTTTTCTCTTCTGTTACATCTTCCACCGGTCCTCCTCCATGTCTGAATGTTTTGGTGGAAAGATGATTTCTTGGACAGTTCATGTGGAAGGTGTGGTAATGGCCCAAGGAATCATCGTCACTTGGGCAGTTGAATCCACACATGAAGCAGTTCACTGTTGTCACCGTTTTTGTGGATGGAGTTTTGTATTTCTGCCAAAGTAAACAAATGTTAGGATCAACAAGATATGTTTGATGCATGTATTTCAGTGCATGCCATGCACCCAAAATTTGAATAAAATGTTCAAAAAAGAGGATTATGGGTGTGCCAAAAGTGATTATGCCACAGAAAGTTTGTTAATATGAATACTATGCAATCAGAAGAACTGTGGTGCACCCATTTTTTCTAAAAAATCCACCTTAAATACTGTACAAAAGAAAACAAAATACAAAACATGAAATTACTAATGACAACATACAAAGGCATTGATTACTTATGGAAATTATACCTTGCACGATTATATCTGATGTTGCATTTTCCACGTCTCACATAAGTAGTCTTGGTCTGTTTGTATCTACTGCTGTCAATTGATTTTGGAAGGTCTTTGTTGCGCCTTTTCATGTCTCACTGAAGTATCCTTGGTCTGCTTGTATCTGCTGCTGTCATTTTATTTTTGATGGTTTTTGTTGCACTTTAACAACCTTTTCTGCAAAGAGACAACAAACATATTGTTAAACTTCTACATATATCTACTAGATTATTTGTGGGCAGTTTCATTTCACTATACTTCATAAAACTTACCTCTCTGGTTTATATGGTTCAGCTGTTTGCCATGCACACTTATATAGTCTTGTTTTGATTTCTGGAGACAACGTTTAAGAATTTGTGTTACTTTTTAGGTATACACAAAGTGACAATTGTCCTTGATTATATATCATGTGTATCAAGTCATCCACATCTGAAGTTTTGACTGAGGTGCTGTCATTCTAATCTATGGAAATACTGTAAATGATGACATCAGTTACCTTATAGTTGCCACACCAAAGCATATTTTTTTAATGTACTTTTTCTTGAAATAATTTTCTAGAATACTTTGATATAAGGTTGAATTTTTATCAGAATTTGTGTCTATAAATGAAAATCTCTAGACTCATGAAAAAGAAAGAATAACTTCTTACAAACTACAATCCTGGACAAAAGTATTTGACCATTTATCTTCACCCTGCTACCCCATTTCAATGTTGAAAAAGAATGTAAAAAGTTGCAGATCCAAATCATGTCCAAACATTGAAACAGGGTAGAAGGGGGAAAGGCTCAAGGGTTGTTGAAAATTTGAAATATGTAATAATAAAAAAAACAATAATTACAGTCAACAGTTTGATATGTCATAAGTTATATTGCTTTGGGAGGTATACAATTGATTGAAGGACTTAAGCTAACTACTGTTATCATAGCAAATGATTAGATGTAAAGCGGAATGCTTTTCTTTTTCTATTGTGTGGTAAGATCCAGTAAGAAAACTGACGCTAATTACTGTAGCAGTTGTTACCATTGGTTTTGCGAGGGACTCCTTTATGAAAGCTCTGATCTTCATTTGCTGCCCAATGTAAATTTGTCTGTCTTCTGACAGGTGCCAGTGCAGAAGGTTATGGATGAGTTGGTCCAGCAGAATGTTACCCTCTCTACTTAGGTGCAGCCCATCAATGCTGTATGGTAAACATCAACAAAAATTAGTAAGTTGTAGGTTTTTTAACTTCCAACCCCTTTACTATAAGTTACATTCAGTCAAAATCTATTCACCAAGTTAATATGAGTTAATGAATTTTGTTTTCAAACCAAGTTTTTACTATTTGACCACTGAAACAACTGTCATAACCAAATTGAAGAATAAGTAAAAACCAAAAAATTATCTCTGATCATTTGAAAATGATTTACATAATAACAGTTTTGTAATACACACCTGAACAGCTTTTTATTGCCTGCATCAAAGTTGGACCCAAGATCCGTGAAGCGTACCCCTTCTTCTTCACATACTTTTGCCAAGAGCGCATTATACATCACAATAAATTTGTTCGGTACCTCGCTGAAAATAAACGAAACATATGTACTATCACTCAGATTCATTGTTCATGTTTTCCCAGTGTTCAGTTGTGTGTGCGTGTGACACCAAAAGGGGCAGGTATTGACAGCATTGGACGTTATGAATTAGTATATTGTGAGTTAGTTCTCATGTTCATTTTAATGAACATTTTTGCACAACAATTAAAATACTTTTAGTTTTGTGAAACGGGTGTAGCAGTCAGATATAATAAGGCTAGCTTGTGTATGGTTGTTGGTTGTGTTTGTATTATTATTTACCTCTTTTGTTACTTACGATCCTGACTATAAAATTTTTGTCACTATTTTGTATTTCTGTTACTGTAAAAACATACATTGTTGCTAATTGTAAACTGAAACAAATAAACATATTTGCAACTTGAGATTTACTAACTTCAAATTCCTAGTTTGCTGCACTCATAGTACAATGTAATGTTTGAAGCAATAAAGCTCAAGTTGCCTCTAGATGTCATTAGTTCTGAAAAGTGCATGTCTTTTGCAACAAACATTGTAACAAACCCCCAGAAGTGCCAAAACCCAGCCTACTACATCAGTAAATTTCAAACTTACACAAACCTTTTCAAAACCTTTGAGACTTCCTTCCCAACTTTTTGCATTCAAATATAAAACTACTTGAAAATTTGTAACAAATCTTACCCATCACTTCTAGGTAAAACACCAGAGACCACCACTGGCACATTAATACGGTCCCTTGCAGCTTTCATGAGGGACCGGTGGTGCTCAAGGGCTACATGCTGGAAGCAGCCAGGATGACCAGACATAAAGTTGTTTGTCCCCACATGAATGAAAACTATTTTGGCGTTTGAGAGGCTCGCCCTGCGAATTACTGAGAAAAATAAAAAGGTTTGAATATTATATACTCCTATATTTTGTTTATGGTTTTATTCAAAGTTACCTCATTTTCAAGACTTTCCTGCTTTGATCTTTTAATTTTTTGAACATCTCGTCATTTAAGCAAAGCATTCATAAAATATCTACTTATTCTATGTATCTCTAATTTCATTTTTCATCTAACATTCTCATGATAGTCAAGTTAGTGTCCCCCTTGCTAAATTTAACAGTAATCTTGTTTGAAAAGTGCTGCCACACACAGTCTGAATAGACTAAAAAAAGATGCTTGTAAAATTTACCTTGAAACCTCACCTTTCATAGGGTTTTCTAGGTTTTTGCTGAATTTAAGTACTGTTATTGCTTTAATTTTGATTTTTGGTAATAAAATTTGGAATGTGAAATGGCTAGTGTTTGAGGTTACTTATGCTCATACACTCGTTGCTCATCAGTTCCAAACTTTGTTAGGAAAGTGGTGTATTTTTGTGCAGTCTGATGTAGGAACATTTCCTAAATGCATTTATATGAATATGTGTTGTGGTCATCATACAATGGTTGTTTATTGATAATTTGTTATTCTTGTAATCTTAAGTTTACAGAATTTTTGGAGGTGTCATGAAAGCTGCTTTGCTTGATGAGAGCTCCAACCATCTATTAGATTGTAAGAAGAAGAACCCATCATAACAGATGCCCCATCGATTGAAGAAAGCAATTTTTACTTGACGGATGAATCATCGTGCATAGAAAACCATGCTTGCTAAAAAGATGTCTGCCTCAACTGCTCTGATAATCTCACAATTTATAACATTCATTAAACTTCCCTACAGCTAAAATAAAACGAAACGTTTCTTTTCACTGGGGAAACCATCTCTGATTTGTTGACACTCTTCAACCAATATAGAAATTGCTACTTGTCAATACACCCTAAAATACAGTTACGAGTCAAATATATATTAGTGGCTGACAAATGAGCTTTGATTTTATATCTTACATAGTGTGTATTATTTTTAAGGGCGCTTGTATAGTTAAACCAAGGAGTTACTTGCCGATAGTTTCTCAGTGGTTCAATCAGTATGGTATATTAGCATGAAATATTTCAAGGGTTCAAGATTTACCGACACTTATGTATTCTGTTGTATTTGTTTAATGCATTGTTACTGTTTTTGAAATTTCTGATGAAATGAAAATTGGGGGCGAAATGGTAGTTTAGACTCCATGGGTTGAGCTTCGGCATCAGTAATGCCTAATTTAAAAATGAACATTGACCACCAGGACTAGGACTGTCTGTTTCAATCTAAACAATTTTTACAGGTTCAGGAGATGTCTATCAGACAACATGTCTCTCAAAGCAGTCTTATTAATTCAATTTATATATTGATGCAGTCACTCATATGGAAGTTATGGAAGAACATTAACAATGTGAAAGTTCAACTCGGCCGACTCAGCGACATTTAAGTACTGTAAAAGCTTGAAGGATTAGTTCAGGGTTCAAGCAAGTCTATCTTATATGAAAGAGGACTTCAAAACAAACAAAAATAGTAAAGAAAGCACTTCATTTAAAAATGTCATTCCATTAAGGAGATATCTAAGGTTTAAGTCTGTTATCATTTGTGTAGAAACGACTGAAATAGACTAGTTTTAATGTCATAGCCTCAGATTCCTCAGTCTGTGTGTATTCTATTATATTTTGTTGTGTAATTTTGTGGCTGAAAAACAATGGGATATGTCAAAAACAGGAAGTGCAAAGAAAAATAATTTTAAATTTAATTTTTCACCTCTTTCATATAAGATGGGCATGTTTAACCACTGAACTAATCCATTACCTCATGGTTAAATTAAGCTGTTAACATCAATGTACATGCATATTTTTTTTTTCTTTAGTAGATATAGTATATTGAGTCAAAAGTGATTTTTGCCACAAAACATTGTGAATACTAGAACTTTCATAAAGGCTGTAGTATAATTGATGAATATTAAATAATATTTTATTGGAATTTGGTATCATTGTTATTAGAACCACTTTCAACTTTGTGTTGTTTAAAATAGAAACAAGCTTAGTACTTTATCAGCAATCTTTTAGTTAATTACTTTACTTCAAAATACTTTATCAGCAATCTTTTACTTAATTACTTTACTTCAAAATGAAGATGTACTTATGTTTTGCAAAATTAATAATATACCACAGACTAACCATCAGCTATGTCATTTATTTTAGCACCTCGGTAAGCTTTTACAGTTACATCAGCTGTCTCAGTTACATACTTGCAAATGCAGTCCGAAATGACATAGCTTGTCTTTTTGTTGAGCTGAAAGAGATAAAATTAAAGAAAAAATACCAAGTCTCCCCAAACTAGATGTTTATGATGACCAAAAGCAATCTGTAGGCCAAATATAAGACACATGAAATGTATGAATATATTTAATTTGTTAGCACTATATTATGCCATTCCATTTAACATATTACAAACCATTGCTGAATTATACTTTGAAAATGCAAAGAAGTATTTTTTCCTGACTTTTTGTCTGTAATATTGTCATATACAAGTTCTGAAAGACACAACATTAGACCTATTTTGTTTTCAATGCAATGTTTAAGCAGTTCAAAAGTTTCCTAACATTGCACAGTAAGCATAAAGCCATATGTATGTCACACAAACGCACATCAAAATCTACTTTCTGCAATGGTGATCGAACAAAAGGCGATATAGGCCTACCCCTAACCGACATGGAACATCACCCCATGACAAGCGGACATTGTCAAGTCTAATCAAATGAAAAGATTGCTATGAAAATATAAAGGATAATCAAATTGTACTGAGCCTCACCAAGCTCAATAGTTTTTTCCACTGCATATACTAAACATCAATCTGCTGCTCTGGTATATGCGAGTGAAAAATGTACACACTTGTTATTCCGTACAATTCAATTTTGTTTATTTTCACTGGAGCTATGGGAACTCGAATCTACAACAATACACACCGAAACAATGTATTGTTTCTATATTATCTCATCCAAATGTCAAATGCAGTACGAGTAAATTGTATACATGGTAGACCTATATCAATCCAAAGTGTTTGTGTGAATAGGCCAAGGCCTATGCCATTTTAATTTCGGTTATTCAAATTTTTCCCTCGGGCAGAGACTCTCTAACTAAGCTTAATGCACCTGTCAGTCATATGACCCGCTCCTACTTCCCCCGGCAATGTCAGTTAAATGTGATTTATCGACATATAAAAAAGTGTCTCACAACCACATGTGTGTTATCGTACCAAATTGTCAGTCACCAGAGTGACTCTGTTATGAGTCAATTTTCTCCAGACCCATTTACTTTGTACAGTGGCGAGTGATTGGGGTAAGTCATTTAAAAAAACAATGTCAGCCACCTAAGTGACTGAGTGTTGGTCACCAATCTTGGTGCAACGGCTCACCTTGTCCGGGTGAGTCACACCGGGTGAGTCACACCGGGTGAGTCACACCGGGTGAGTCACACCGGGTGAGTCACACCGGGTGAGTCACACCGGGTGAGTCACACCGGGTGAGTCACACCGGGTGAGTCACACCGGGCGAGTCACACCGGGCGAGTCACACCGGGCGAGTCACACCGGGCGAGTCACACCGGGCGAGTCACACCGGGCGAGTCACACCGGGCGAGTCACACCGGGCGAGTCACACCGGGCGAGTCACACCGGGCGAGTCACACCGGGTGAGTCACACATTTCCAAGCGCATAAATTAGGAGCCCAGCTACATTGAAATGTTTTCCATGAACCATTTAATTACTGCATAAGCCCAACCTTGTAATAGAAAACATAAATGGAAAAGTTCCCCTTATTTTCCCCCATAAAACAAAATCTGAACTCGCAACAATTGACAGGCTTAACATTCTAGGCTATGTTTTACAAACACGTAGTCTTACTCTAGTTCCTTACCCCCTCGGACCAGGACCTGTAGTTTGATAGCCAGCCCAACAAATTTACAAAAATGTAAAATTGGGAAGAAATTTCCCACTAACCCCCCTCCTCCCCCTTCCTCTCCACCCCCCTCGCCCTCACTCCCACAGCCTTGTGTAACCCCTGAATTAATTAGGGAAGATAGTATCAGGCCTATCATCTGTTCCCCATAGTAATATCATTGAAATAATCTACTTTTTACATTTTATTAACTTTCATTCTGCTTAACCTTGAAAACTCTCCCTCGAATTTATTGCCAAAAATTAATTCAAAATTTCTCGCGGAAACCTTAAACTTCCTAAGCATAACAATCAATCGTGTCATGACACTTAAATAGGCCACCAATTTTAAGTAAACTAAACAAAAGAACCAGCTGTTCCGAACCTACCAACTACGTAATGCCCCAAAATAAACAAGATATGTCGCTCTCCAAAAGCGCGCCTGCGTACTAGTCTCATGCAACCTTTTCAAGAAACGGGTAATTGCCCGACGCTTTGCCTGTCGGGCGCGCCGCGTGACTTGTTGAATGGGTGTATATAACAACTTGAACCACCTTTCAATACACAGTCTAGACTAGACTCCCTCTCAGAAATTTAGCAATGGCCCGCGGCGCGTTCTATTTACTTTTATGAAAAAGAGCTGTAATTTTTCCCCGGCTCCCCAGCCCACCGGCCCACGAGGCCACCAGCCCACCGGACATTGCCCAAATGCCCGTGTGGCCAGTCCGCCCCTGGTCCCTGCACGGGGCGGGAAACGGGGACAAGAAGTTACTGCCATTGCACAGGGCAAGAGGGCCAATAAGTGACATTCGTGTAAAGTGTTTGTTTTAAAACTGCCTTGAACATTTTTGTAGTGCCTATATGAATAATCGGTGTTTTGTTACAAAAAGTGTCATAATGCTCTTCATTTTTGCCCAGCCATTTTCACATGCATGTATGCGCACCTGAATAAAATTGCCCAAGAATTTTCCAAAAATTTCCCGAGAATTTCTCTAAAACGTCTGAAAATCAACACAAACTGATAAATTTCTTCAATTTATTAAGACAATAATAATATACATGAATTCATTTATGAAGACAATTTTAGATTTTTAGGTTGAAATCTACTCAGATGAAAATGTATTTACTGATTGAGGGTTACCATTTTTAAACAGGCAGAGGAAAAATTTCACCTGGAAACTAAGAAAATTCGGGCAAAATTAAATTTGGGTTCATAAGTGATGCCATGGTCCGAAGATTTCTTGTTTTTCATGCCCCGAAATGGTTTCTGCATTGTGAAACTTTGCAATGAATTTCAGCCATTTTGGGGGCATTAAAAACAAGAAATCTGTGGCATTTTCCTGTGCCTGTGGCAAGTGCAAATATTGTACTTCATGGTAAATTGAAATTTTGGCTAATTTTCGAGAAAATTTACCAAAATATACCAATTTCACCTCCAACCTGAGAACCAAGCAAAAAGCATGCAACCGGGAAGGTGAAATCCGCTCGCTTTCCCCCTGCCCCACTCCCCATGCATCCTACGCCTCTGCCTGGACCCCTTCCAATGCTTCGCCCATTAGTCGCACAATTTGACCCGAATGTTTTCTATTTTCAAGGGAAATTTTTACTCTGCCTTTTTTGAAATGGTAATTTGTTTTCGAGTAGATATCAACATTAAACTCTTAAAATCTGAAATAGTCTTCTTTTCATCACTTATTGGAACTTTGTGTTAATCTTAAACCATTGTCAGATTGTGAGGCATCAAAATCAAGAAATGTTCAGAGCTTCCAGGGCTTCGCTCATGAACTCCACAATTTTGCCCAAATTTTCTGAATTTGCAGAGAATATTTCCCCTCTGCCTTTTTAGAACCGTAGAAATGGTAACTCAAATGATTATCTGACTAGATTTTAACATTAGACAGTTAGAATAAGGCTCCTAGCTTCCAAAGCTTATCCCATGAGTCCCACAATTTTGCCAGAATTGTTTATATTTTTCAGGAAATTTTCCTCTGCCTGTTTCGAAATGGTAATTTTTATCCGAGTAGATATTAACATTAGAATCTGAAATAGTCTGTCTTCTTTTCATCAATCAAATAATGGAACCTTGTGTTGATTTTCAGCCAGTTTGGAGCATCAGTAACAAGAATCTTCAGAGCTTCCGTTCTATATTGTGTAATTATATAGACACATAAATATCGTTTTTAAATAAGTCGGGAAAATGCACATTTTCGTCGGGCATATTTGACTTACACCCACCCCGCCCCCCTCCCCACCCACATCCCCTTTGGCTCGAAGACAAGTTACGCCCCTGCCCGAACGCTGATTTTACCGCTGACAGTTGAACCTCCTGTTTATCATAATTTAAACATCGTCGTGAACTCTATATACATGCATCGAGCTATTGTCTTCAGGCGCGGATCCAGAGAGTAAGGAAGAGGAGGGAGGGGGAGGGAGGGGGCGCTCTCCTATTATTAGGGGACAAACGATCCTCTCTAGGGGAAAAAGCTTCAAAGGTATAATTTTTTGCGAGTACCGGGCCGGGAGCGTATACACTCTTAAAATTCGACTCAGAGTTACATACAGCACTACAGTCGGTGTTATAGATGAAAGTTACCATGTGTAACACTCCATTTGTTGGATGGCTGAATTGTAACACTTGTCAGCTTGTGAATGATAAGCGGCAACAAATCATGTGCTCAATTCACACACTCTAAAAATATGTTCAAACTCATGCAGAGTTAAATATAACACTCTAAGTGTTGGATGGCTAAATTGTAACACTTGTGAGTGTCACGGCGGAGTCACATTAATTCATGGGCGGAGTCACATTAATTGACAGAAATGAAAGTTCATGCAGAAAGTGATTCATAAAGCTGGTTAACCAATGTCACATATTGAAGGATATGTAGCTTAATTATGCCAACCTTTGATAGAAATTTCAAAGTCCGTAACACCAAGTAGAATTATTCGCTTATAACCATTTGGAATTTTACTTAACCCTTCGCAAGGGTTAAATACATCACTCACTTGAAATACAGCACTAAAACAAGTTGACACGATTTTATTTAACCCTTATCAAGGGTTGAATACAACACCAGAACGAGCTAAACTATTTTACTTAACCTAACCTTTCGTAAGGGTTGAACACAACACTTGTAAGTGTTTAATGCAGCATTGTACGTGTTCAGAATTAGTACCTAACAGGTGCTGCATTTGTTACTCTCAAGAATGCAGGGGCTCTGTTGAGAGCTATATGTAGCTCTATAAGTGCTGTTTTTAATTGTTCTGCTTTTAGAGTGTAGGAAGGTTCACCTTTCAGGGGGAAATAATATCGAAACTTAAAGTTTCCAGTCTGCCACTTACAAATGGGAAAGTCGCCCTGGTATATCAAGTTTGCACCATACGTTGATGTGTTCTTCATTTTCGGGATATTTCCCTATTTTCGGAAAATGATCTTCAATGTGCGGAAATTTCCGTCAATTTTCGGGAAATGTTGCCAAAATGTCCAATAATTTAACCAAAACTTGCAATAATGTTTTAACATTTCCAAGAATATGTAACTGGGGGAATTCTCTCTACCCCCTGGCCCCTTCTGCCCACGTCACTGTTTAATTGATCACATCACTTCTATCTGTTTTATGTTTTCACCAAACACGCAACCAGTAAATCAAACTTTTTTAAAGTTTGGAATCACAGTTAATAGAAGGATGCTACCGGAAGAAGGAAGTTAAATTAACAACTTTTGACTGTCTGGACTGTCAGTTCAAAGACTGGAAGAAGTCGGAAAGTTGAAAAGTTTCAGTTTGTATTTGGAAACTTTTGAATCGATATACGATCCGGACAATACGATACGACCGGCTTGATTTATGAATTCAAAGAATTATATGGTTAATCGATAGGAAAAGGAAAATTCTTGTGTGAGAGGGTAGGCATACAGCGGTACAGGCTGACACTGACAGGTTAGGCTAGAGCTTTAAACTTGGTAAGTCTTACTCTTCCGCTTAGTCTTAGGCTAGACTAGGCCAGGCCTAGTCTAGTAGGCCCTACTTTAGGTTTAAGTTAACGTTAGGCCTAACTGTTAAGTTAACTTACAATAACTTAAATAAGTAACTTAATTAACGTCAACGCCTTACGTTAACGCCTTAATACTACTAGGTTAGACCTGAGACGGCAGCTTAACGTCACCTAGAGTAGAGCATTGGCATCTTCATAATGTCATCGCAACATTTCTTTGGTTTGCAGCGAATTGTCTAGCATTTAAACTGTCATGACTGTAATGAGGATGAAAAATTCATCGTTTGTACATCTCATCGGAAAAAAATAAATACTGTGGCTTATTATAAAGGAAGAAGGGAGTCTGGCAAATGTGAGTTGAGTAAAAAAAATGTAATTAAAATTTGTGAGTGGTCAAAAAAAGGAATTTTCATATGGGCTACGGTTCGAAAGTCGTGGTAGGTGACCTACCTTGTTATATATATGTAATATACTTGTATATAGGTTGCCATAACGCTAGGAACACCTGTAGGCGGGTGGTGGGGAGGGGGAAGTGCTGATCCAGTGACCGGAAAATTTGAAAAGCAAAACAAAAAAAGAAGCATATTAATTCCCTCATGTTAGCGCTCCTTATGCCAAGTTACGGCGTGACCTGTTATTTACCTTGCATTTCGTTCTAAAAAGCCCTATGCTTTTAACTCAGAAATCAATTTTTCCTACTTCATATTTCAACCACTGACTGCCCTATAATCTTCTCTTAAACAGTTTTTGAGAGAGAAAGACATAAACTTCCTGTTCATTTTGTTTCAAGCTTTGTTTATCTCTTGCAAGGCTGGAAAACCACCATAAAGTAAGGTTGCTATCATAACCATTAATTAAATGAAAAAAGATAAGAGTTTTCACTTCCTTGTTGGTACGCCCTTTAATACTACAAAGAAAAAGTCTGATGGATTTTGAAAAAAACAATTTTAGGACCAAAAATACTCATAAAATATAACGTTAGGCCTAGACCCTACATTCTTTCCTTAAAATACTTATTTTATGGAAAAATAAGTTATAAATTCTTATAATTTAGGCTCCTTTTCTCACTACATTGAAGTACAGATTTTGAGATTTTGGTAGCTTGTGTTCCGAGTCACTGGCTAGTTGTTCGATGGCTTATAGGCCTATAGATATATTGTTAAAACAATATTTTTAGCTTTAAAGTGATGCATGTAATGTCTTATAATTTCTATGGGGTTCTTTATAAGAAAAAAACTTCATCCTTCGATTAAGACATCACTTGTATTGGTACGTTACTGCTGTAGCTCACACAAAGCAAAAGTTTGGGTACATTTTTTCTCAATGTTTAGTGCAATTAAGGTTATTGTACATGTATTTATGTGTTAAGTATTAAATTTTCATTATGATCTTAAATTTTAATAAAAGCTTAATTGTAGTCCATAAAATAAGTAAAAAACTGACTTTAATTTTTCTGGCGATAAGAGAAGACTATAGGTCATACTTAATACTAATGTTACTACTAATGTTAGGCCTACAGTGTATCATATGAATTGAAATGTAAGCTACTATTAAATAGACAGTAATGTCCTACCATATAGTACTATGTAAAAGTACATAACTTAGGCCTGCTAGGCCTACAACATTTATAAATATTATTAGACCCAAGCAGTTTTTTAATAGTTTGTGGTTATTGACCAGTGCGGTTTATTGTTACCCAAAGGTATATTAATTATTAATGTATATTAATATTCATGATGATGTGTGATATATTTTTGATTATTCTTTCGTCTTGGCATGTTGTTGTACATGTGTGTATCCGTGACCATTTGTAGTTAAAAATATTGCAATGATTTGTGCACAATTGAACATGATGCATCGGTTTTCAAACTTTGACAAATGTTATATATAGACACTCAGCCACTACTAGTACTACTACTAGTGCTACGTGCAAAGTGCATTACTAATTATCAGCTACATGTACATCATCCGTTTGAGTTAAAACAAATTTATGCACGTATTGTAATTTTGTATGTAAATCAAGTACGACATATATACTTGTCATTGGGAATTAGGGTGCAATTTGTTGGTGGATTTAATTGAAAGTGACCAAAATTAACTTTGTTCTACATTTTAATAGTATATGAAGTGGACATTATAATGATGTATCATGTATGTCTGTTATGAACTTTAAAATGATAATTTTTTGGAACATATGCCACGGTTGCCATTCTTGACTTTCGATGGATATCTGGTTAGTTAGAGAAATTGCTCATTTCATTAGCTCATAATTTCTTAATAAATTATTATCTTTTGTTGAATTTTCATTTTAGCCTAGAATGGGGTACAGTTTTCAACAATTTCAAGCTGATGGGGTATTAAATTATGAAGAAGGAAAAAAAAGTCAAAATGTGACATATGTAATTAACGTGTATTTTTCCAATATTTGAACTAGTGTAAAAATTTAAATGTATAATTCATGTTGGTAAAGTTTGATTTTTGTGGAAGAATGTTGCCTATTCTGCTAGATAGGCAAGTTGGCCTATATTCAGAATTACCAAATGGAAATGCAGGCCTTTTGAAAAATGCAATTTATTCCGTCATGGCAAAAGTTGCGCATATCATTAAAATTTGAAGGCCCATAACTTTGGATTTCTCCAACCAATTTCACTCATTGTTTTAGCTCAACAATGACTACGTCGTTGAGGTTTTAAAGTGGGACAAATCTGTTAAAGTGTGTTGCCCATCTTTGGAATGTATCTAGTCAAGAGGGTTTGGATCATAAATTTGAAATTTGCAGGATTGAAGAGCATGAAAATCTACACACAGGGTGTATTCAGTTTTTCATTTACTCTTTGCATACCTTTAATAGAGCCATTTTAATTTTCATTATTTTCACGAAAATCTGCAGTTAAAACTGGAAAATATGTGCTGATGCATAAATAATTAGTTCCATGAATACAAAGACAAAAAGAACTGTTCATGTAGCCATGTCTTTCTACCTCCATGATGTAGCTATGCATAGTGGTTCACAATTGTGATATGACACCATTCCGGATAAGAAATTGAATGACCCAACAAGTCTTCGTGCATAAGAAATTTGGTACCAAACTATTATGATTCACTTGTTATTTGCAAGAATTACATCGGTTATTAAGGGAGTTAAGTGGAGTTTTGAAAGAAAATGTTTGTTTACACCTCATACGAAACAATGTTATGACGTAATGATTAGTCTAAAAACATGATAAAGTTTTTGTCATGGATGATTATATATTCATGATACATGATGTCACCTAAATATATTTTTGAAATGTTGAAAAGGCAAATCTAAAACAATAGCAACAATTTTCTATCTCGAACCTTTTGAAGAAGAACAGTGATCAAGCTTTTATTCAGCACAGATGTGCAGTGTACTGTAATTATGGGCTATATACAGTGAACCACGCTTGGAAGTAGGTCATCATTCAGCACAGATGTGCAGTGTACTGTAATTATGGGCTATATACAGTGAACTACGTTTGGAAGTAGGTTATCATTCAGCACAGATGTGCAGTGTATTGTAATTATGGGCTATATACAGTGAACCACGCTTGGAAGTAGGTCATCATTCAGCACAGATGTGCAGTGTATTGTAATTATGGGCTATATACAGTGAACTACGTTTGGAAGTAGGTTATCATTCAGCACAGATGTGCAGTGTATTGTAATTATGGGCTATATACAGTGAACCACGCTTGGAAGTAGGTCATCATTCAGCACAGATGTGCAGTGTACTGTAATTATGGGCTATATACAGTGAACCACGTTTGGAAGTAGGTTATTATTCAGCACAGATGTGCAGTGTATTGTAATTATGGGCTGTATACAGTGAACCACGCTTGGAAATAGGTTATTATTCAGCACAGATGTGCAGTGTATTGTAATTATGGGCTATATACAGTGAACCACGCTTGGAAGTAGGTCATCATTGGACCTGATTCCTAGTGGAGTAATTTTCACAAAAACTTTCATGGCCAAGGAGCCAACTTGTGTTGAAGTTCCTTGCTAACACTGTGATGAAGTGGCCATTACTGTGTGATTCATGGGTTGTAGCTAGGGGAGTGGGCAGTTTGTTCCAGATTTTTTGCCGATTGTGAATTTCTACACGTAATGTATATGCATAACATGGGAACAGAAGGCATTTTGCCCCCCCCCCCTCCTTCCCTTCCAGATCCACCATGCCCATGTTTCTCATATTTTGCCCTCTCGAAATGTTGTGCTAGCTACGGCCCTGGTGTGATTTACTGTGAATTTGCATGATAATACTGATATTTTCTGGTTTAATATAAGCTAAAACACGAAATGATATCAAAGCTAGAAAAGACACATTTTTAAAGCTTTATTTTCCCGATATTGCACGAGTACTAGAGGTCACGCCCTGATTGAGAATTGTACAGCTTCGGTATAAAAAAGGAAATATGAGAATGCCAGCAAAAATGTGCATTTATGTTGCTTGCCCCCTTCACATCAAATACTTTTTAGCTCCGCTATTCAAAGAATAGTAGAGCTATTCTACTACCCCCGGCATCGGTGTCCGGTGAAGTTTTGGTTAAAGTTTTTAAAACTTAAGTTATGAATGGTGTACATTCATGTGACTTGACATAGGGTAGAGGACATGGGTACGGATCAAATGAGCATGATTGGAGGGTTGTGTGTGCATACTAATTAGCTTATTTGCATAACAATGAAAATATTTGTCAGGGTAAAGTTTTGGTTAAAGTGTTTGGTTAAAGTTTTCAGAACTTATGAATGGTGTACATTCATGTGACTTGGCATAGTGGTAGAGGATATGTGTACTGTTTAAATGAGCACGATTAGGGGGTTGTGTGTGCATACTAATTAGCTTATTTGCATAACAATGAAAATATTTGTCAGGTTAAAGTTTTGGTTAAATTTTTTGGTTAAAGTGTTCATAACTTAAGTTATAAATGGTGTACATTCATATAACTTGGCATAGGGGTATTGTTCAAGGAGCATGATTAGGTGTTGTGTGTGCATGCTAAGTAGCTTATTTGCATAACAATGCAAATATTTGTATCTATGATATCTCTTAGATTAAAGTGGATGTGGGGATTTTGTTTGCACAAATGATCATATATGTGAAGAGTATTGTCTACACATAATGTTGAGGTGAAGTGTGCTTATTAATTAGGTTATTTGCATAACAATAGACTTTCGTACAAAATGTTTAAAAGTCATGAGCGCATAACTTAAGTTATGAATGATGTAGATTCATGTAACTTGGCACAGGGGTAGAGGACATGGGTACTGTTCAAATAAGCATGATTGAGGGGTGTGTGCATACTAATTAGCTTATTTGCATAACAATGAAAATATTTGTATCTATGATATCTCTGAAATTAAAGTGGGAGTGGGGACTTTGTTTGCACAAATGATCATATATGTGAAGACCATTGTCTACACTTAATGGTGAGGTGTAATGTGCATATCAATTAGGCTATTTGCATAACAATAGACTTTCACATAAAATATTTAACGTTAGGTAATAATTTGGCACTTTTCCATCTGGGTTAGGATGATAAGCTATTATTCTTATATGAGTGCATCACTTTTCCATCTGGGTTAGGATGATAAGCTATTATTCTTATATGAGTGCATCACTTTTCCATCTGGGTCAGGATGATAAGCTATCACTTTTCCATCTGGGTTAGGATGATAAGCTATTATTCTTATATGAGTGCATCACTTTTCCATCTAGGTTAGGATGATAAGCTATCACTTTTCCATCTGGGTTAGGATGATAAGCTATTATTCTTATATGAGTGCATCACTTTTCCATCTAGGTTAGGATGATAAGCTATCACTTTTCCATCTGGATTAGGATGATAAGCTATTATTCTTATATGAGTGCATCACTTTTCCATCTGGATTAGGATGATAAGCTATCATTTTTCCATCTGGGTTAGGATGATAAGCTATTATTCTTATTTGAGTCCACAATTTTGAGACACTTTTTGAAGTCTTTCAAGTGCCTTAAATTAATTAAGAATAAAATTCCAGTTTATTTTGCCACCAAAATACCATTTGAAGCTTGACCAAAATATAATGCATTTGATTTAGTTCAGTTATTCATTACTTGACAGGTACAACTGTTATTTAAGTCTAACATACGGTACACGGCTTTAAGAATAGCTTCAATTTGTTGAATTTTTCTTCTAAGGATAGATTTGGAAGAATTCATCTTAGAGTCTTGACCCTATTTTATTTACACTTTGTGTACCAAGTAACCATATTTGATCTTATAAAGTCAAGTATGCTACAATAATGACATCACTGAATCAGAACAGTTGTCAAAGATACTCAATGTGTGACATCACAAGAAGACTCTTGATAAACATGTTTAGATCTTCTATTCATTTTTGTAAATTGACTTTGGTAGAATTTCAATAGATGTTTGATACAGGCATACTGTACATGTAGTTAAATACAGTAGGCTGATGATATTCATTTCCAGTATACTTAGCAAGTGATCCTATCTATTTTATTTTCTACAGCATCTGAACATGACCATCTGAGAAGGGAAATGGCTTCCACACACTACATATTTCTGGTGAATTTGACATTCTGTGTTTTATCTACAGTATTTGCTCAGGGGCATGGTGAGTACAGTAGAGTTAAAGCATTCAATAAAATGGGTAATTATTGTGTTATATTTTTCAAGCATAGAGTCAAATGGTGAGTAATGATTTGTCATGTGAAATCAAAGATCCACATCTTACTGTATATACTGTAGCCGCTCCTATAGGAGAGCTGCTGCCTATAGAATTTACCCTTCAAGAACCCCTCTCTCCCCCATCCCCTGCGAAACCGATGTAATAGGAGTGAGCCCACTTTAGGCTTGCATAAGCTTTAAGGCCATAAATGGTTGCAGCCCATAAATGGTGCTGTGGCATTACAATTTTAAGACAAGCCTGCAATATTTATTGTTATTATTTGAACATTTATAAAATGCACATATATATGTAAAAACATAAGCTATGGTGCTGTACAATAGATAAATAAAGTATAAAGCAAAAAGACAAATCAATTAGCAATTAAAGACTAAGTCCTAAACAACTGAAACCTGAAGTGACTACATGTAAAACAAACAGATTAAAACCTAAAAGAACCAAGCAAAAATAAGATAGATTAATAAGGTATAAAACAAAAGTAAAAACAAATATAGTCAAAGTAGCAATTAACAACCATCTCCTAAAAACTAAAACCTTACATGAATAAAACCAATAGATTAAATCCTAATAAAGTCAAGTGAAAATAAAATAGATGGAAGTAAGGGTAAATCAATAAACGCAAGAGCTAAAAAAGAAATAAATACAGATAGAATTAAATATGGATAAAAAGCAGTTAATAACAAATTAATTGTACAAACGTTTAAAATCAAAGGTCTTAAGATTCAATTTAAAACTACTGACAGTACTGGAGTTACGTATTGCTGACGGAAGTGCGTTCCACAGTTTTGGGGCACCGGCACAGAAAGCTCTATCGCCAAAGGATGTACAGTGAGTGCGGGGGATATTTGAAATCAAATTATCATGCAAGCGTAAAGAGTAGCCCACTACACGTGGTTTTAGCAGGTCCTTAATGTGTGATGTTGCAGTTCCATTTAGTGCCTTGTAGGTAATAAAATCTTAAAGTCAATTCGTTCTCTGTTCGGAACCCAGTGGAGGAGTTTGAAAGCAGAGGATATACAGTCATATACTTGCATAGACTAAAGAGAACAGGCCTTGCACAGGATCCTTGAGGTACACCCTGATGAAGGTTTGATGTAGTGGAAAAAGAGTCACCAACCTTAACACTTTGCAGGGTTTGCACTAGCTTTGGATTTTTGGGAGGAAATTCCCTCTTTGAAAAATATTTTGGTAGGGATTTTAGAATTTTGGTAGGGAATTTCCATGTGTAGGCAGACAATGCCAAAAATAACCTTTAAAGGTAAAACTCTTCTTAAATGATATCTATTTTCATAAATTGCATAAATATTAGGGCTGTGCGTTTACATTTAGCGACCTAATCATTTGAACGGCCGATTTTTTTGTTGTTTTTATATGACACAATACCTAATACTTATTTAACTATGCCCTAAACATCCCTTCTCTACTCCTTCCCCTTATTACTATCAGCTACCATGCTGAAGAAACTGACTGTAAATAGTTCGTGATAACCCCATATATATCACTCAGAACATTCCAGAATTGAAATGAAGTTCCCGAAAGTTCTTGGTACTATCCCTAACAAGTGGAAAGAAGCAAACATATGTAGCGTTTTTAAAAAAGGTGATAAACAAAACCCAGCTAATTACAGACCTAGTTCACTCACCTGCGTTTGTAGTAAAATCCTTGAGCATATAATCCACTCACATGTGATGAAATTCCTTGATGAGCATAATATCTTAACTGATTTACAACATGGCTTCTGTGCAAAAAGATTGACTGTAACACACAACTCCTCTTAACAATAAATGATATCTCTAAACAATTTGACCAAAACAGTAAGGTCTCTATGGTTATTCTTGATTTCTCAAAAGCTTTTGATAAAGTCCCACACCAGCGCCTGTTATCCAAACTTTCCGCCTATGGCATTGATGGAAATCTCCTGGCCTGGTTTGCATCATTCCTCAACAACCGCATCCAGAGTGTTGTCTGTGATGGTGAAATCTATGATTCCAAACAGGTCTTATCTGGTGTACCACAAGGTACTGTTTTGGGTCCATTACTTTTCCTTTTATATGTAAATGACATCCCTGATAATATAAACAGCACAGTTAGACTGTTTGCTGATGACTGACTTGTGTACAGAACAATTGATAACCCCTCTGACCAACAAATCCTCCAAGATGATCTTAATAAAGTTGAACAATGGCAAAATAAATGGCAAATGAATTTCAACCCCTCTAAATGCTACATCTTGTCAATTTCCTCTAAGAAATGCTTTAAATCACCTGTTTATACCTTATGCAACCAGCCACTAAAACATGTCAACTCCCACCCATACCTAGGTGTTGAAATTAATAGTAAACTTAGATGGGATAAACATATACATAACATAACCAAGAAAGCTAACTCTGTACTTGGCCTATTAAAGCGTAGCCTTTCAAACTGGCCCACTGACGTTAAATCCACTGCTTATATAGCTCTAGTCAGGCCAATACTTGAGTACGCATCAGCAGTCTGGGACCCCCATCACCAGTGCGATGTGGATACACTTGAATCTATTTAAAGGAGAGCAGCCAGGTTCTGTATGGCAGACTACTCTTATAAATTTAGTGTAAAAAACATGCTTCATAAATTAGATTGGCCCCTGCTAAAAACAAGAAGATACAACACCCGGCTACATATGCTATATAAAATCAATAACAATCTTGTCGCCATCAATAAAGATGAACTTATCCCCACCGTCAGAACTAATACAAGAAATAATCATTACCTTAATTTCCAGGTTCCCTTTGCTAAAAAGAATGTATATAAACACTCTTTCTTCCCTCACACACTAAAGGATTGGAATGCTTTACCGTCAGACATTGTACATGCACCAAGTCTCAACTGTTTCAAAGCTAAACTTACTAACACTTGTATTGCTAACTAGTTTTTTTACTCATACTTGTTACGCTCGGTTGGCGTTCTTGTCCTCTTGAAGGATTTTTGCCGACTTAACAGATACAGATTCAGAGGCTAAACTCTGAAGTTTTTTGACTGCTTAAAAAAATATAATCCAATCCATACCCATGTTTCCAAATAAAACAGATTGATTTGACACATATATACATGTAAAGGGCAAAAAAGAATGAAATGAAATGGCAAAAATGATAGCAAGCGTTTAACATTAAACACTCATAATTCCCAATCAAAACAATTTAACATTCAAAGTTGCACAAGAAATTCATATTCTTATGCAAGGTAATCATCAGGATAGGACGGGCGTTTAACTCTACCACCTGACCTAGTATATTGATCAAGTTCATTGGCTAAATTTCCATTTTGACTAATGACCTTTTGAGTCTCATTTTCATTTTGAACTTAAGAATCTAATGGATTAAAGATACTCAAATTCTGACGAGTCGACATTTAAGAATCACCAACAAAACTTTGTTTCTCACCAAAATTTGGAAACTTCTTCAATGGCTCAGACAATTTGGAGTCACTATTACTTACAGCAATAGGAACAGAATATGGAGATTGAAATGGCTTGAGTCTATTGTAATACACAACCTGACTTGGCTTGTTCAACTCTCCAACCGAAGACAACTGATCAGTCAGACAATCATTCATCACTTTCAATACTTGAAAAGGACCCTTCCACTTAGCACTTAATTCATCTCTCTCATGAGCTGGAACATTGACCTAAACAAGATCTCCCACAAGATATGGTTTAAACCTGTTTTTCAGGTTGTAATGATGCTGTTGTTTGGCATGAGCACTACACAAGTTTTGGCACACATAATAATTGGCTTTCCTCAATTTACTACTCAAATGTTCAGCATGTACCTGAACACCTATGGAACAAGAAGGCTTCTTTTGTTTACCTGAGATAATATCTAATGGCAATCTAGCTTCTCTACCATGTACAAGAAAATGTGGAGTATATCCTGTGCTAGCATGAACACTAGTATTGTAAGAAAGAGCAGCTTGATTCAAAAATTTATCCCATTCATTTCCTTCCCAAAACAATCTTTTGGCTAACTCATTCTTCAAAGTCCGATTGAACTGTTCCACTTGACCATCTGATTGTTGATGATAGGGTGTGGTCATAGTTCTAGAGATCCTCAATCTGTCACACAGTTTCTTGATCAGGTGCGACTCGAATTGTCTACGTTGATCAGTGTGAATTATCTCTGGAAAGCCATGTTGGCAAATAAATTGGTCAAATAAGCATTGAGCAACAGTTTCTGCCCTCTTATCTGGAAGAGCATACAAATTCACATGTAAGGTTAAATAGTCACTAACAACAAAAATATATATATTACCTTTAATGTGCTAGGTAATTCTGTGATATCAGCAGCAATACGTTGGAAAGGACGTGTGGTAGAATTATCACACTGCATAGGGATTTTCAATGAAGGATTTGATTTTCTCCTAGATTCACAAGCAATACAATTTCTACACCAATCCTTAATATCAGAATGCATTGTTGGCTAATAAGATTGGTCCGCAGCTCTGCACCTTGACTTCTCTTCACCAAAATGACCTGTTAATGGGGAACAATGTCAATTTTGCAATACTTTGTTAATCCAGCAGGATGGTACTACAATCCTTACATTCTCATCTTTAGTACCATTTGGAGAACAATATAGCACGCCAATAACTACACTCAACAATTCAAAGTCTTTACAAAACTTTCCCAAAGTAGAATCTTCCACCAGTTCTTAAATTTGGCTTAGAACCGCATTTAACCGCATATAACCCATTCTTTCACAATTCTCAGAACAGGGTCAGAATCCTGCAAGACAGCAATATCATTCTCAACATCCATGAAATCGCATACAAATATTGAACCAAGATACTATCACTCTCACAATTCGGTTCTGCAATGCTATCTGAGATTAATACTGAAGATATTTTATCATCATGCTCAACATCATTCTCAATTTCACAAGTAAAAGATTGCCCTGTTTCCTTATCTTTCACAACTGTTTTGTCATTAACTTCTGGTAATCTAGACCAAGCATCTGCATTGTCATGTTTCTTCTTTCCCTTTCTGTACATAATCACCCACTTTAGGGGATCCAATTCAAGTGCCCACCGGGCTCGTCTACCCGTGCCATTATTTTCAATGGGATTTTTCCTCAGTCCCAAAAGGGATTTGTGATCAGTCACAATAAAGAATTGATTATGACTGAGATAATGTTTGAAATACCTTACAGACCAAAGTATGGCCCATAATTCCCTGTCAAAAGTGGCCCATTTCCTCTCAGTATTGGATAAAGAATGGCTAGCATAAGCTATTATTTTTTCCTTACCATCCTGTTTCTGAGGTAGCACTGCACCAACGGCAAATTGAGAAGCATCGGTATACAAGGTAAATGGTTCATCAAAACTTAGGAATGCCGTAATAGGCGGGTTTGTCAAAGCTTGGCGCACATATAAGAACGCTTTCACACACTCGACAGACCAAATAAATGCAACTCCCTTTCTTGTCAAATCATGCAATGAGCTACCTATCTTAAAAAATTCTTCACAAAACGTCTGTAATATGAACATAATCTCCAAAATGCTTTAACTTCAGTAACATTCTTTGGCGTAGGCCAGATTTTGACTTTCTCATTGTTTCTATAGTCCAACTTTATGCCTTCTCCCGACACATTATGCTCTAAGAAAGTAACCTCTCTCTTGAAAAAGTGACATTTGGATGGTTACAATTTCAACCCTGCATTTCTCAAACGAGTGAAAGCCTCTCTCAAATTCTCTATCTTACCTTCAAATGATTTACCATACACAATGATGTCATCAATGAATACCAACATTTTTTGACAAGTGTAAACAATGCAAGACTATCTCCATCAACTGAATCTTTGAAAAATTGAAGGTGCATTAGATAAACCCAAAGGCATAACCCTAAATTGATACAGTCTATCACCTGTTGTGAATGCTGTTTTCTCTTTGTCATCCTCGTCCATTTCAACTTGCCAAAAACCACTTGCTAAATGCATGGTACTAAAGAATGTGCTACCTGATAATGCATGAATGGTATCATCTATCCTAGGTAATGGATGAGAATCTTTGATAGTAGCATTATTCAATTTTCTGTAATCTACACAAAATCGATAACTACCATCTTTCTTTTTAACCATTACAATTGGTGAAGCCCAAGGGCTATAACTCTCTTTAATAACATCAGACCTGTAGACTGAAGTAATTTGTCACACTGCTTCCTAATCTCCTCCTTAACCATTGGATTAGCTCTATAAGCCCTCTGCTTTATAAGCCTTTGCTCATACACACATATTTCATGTTTGACTACATTTGTTCTACCATACTCCGCAGAGTCCGAACTGAAAATATCATAAATCAACTTTTCCGCTTCGCATCTTTGATTTGTAGTCAAATCTGAACTAGACAAGTCTATGTTAATTTTGCGACAATCTCAATTGCTGACTGTCTCTTGATTCTTTTGTACTGGTTTCTGTTATTAAATAATGATCTTTGTCATTTCCTGAAAGGGAGAACACTTGTCCCAATGACATCTCTGTACCTTATTGATTTGATTCAGAGGTGACGTTTATCAGCGAAATTGGAATCTTTCCTTCATCAACCACAGCCAAGGTACGGCCTAGTATTATACCGTATCTGTCGGAAACATTATCAGACGGTTCAAAAACAGCTTCTTGACCATCATCAATATCACAAAACGAACCTACAACTCTAAGCATTACATTCATCTCTGTGTTACCAGGTACAATAATATCATCATATACATCAAAGAATATTATCTTGTTATCACTTGGTATTTCAAAAACACTTGTCATGAAGTTCACTGAAACTTCATGTTCTTGTAAGAAATCTAGTCCAAGCACGACATTGTGTTTTAACTGTCGCACCACATAAAACTTGTATGTATAGGAATCACCAACTAAAACCTCTGTTTACAAAATAGCCAAAACATCCATACTTTCACCTGTCGCTATTCTTAGTGAAACAAATTCTTTGATCAATGGGGTTGTTCTCAAAATGGGTACAGACCTTCTAAAATTGTTACTTATCAGTGAAGCATGAATACCAGTATGAACTAATGCCTTGGTTACAAAATTTCCCAAACTCTTATACAAGAGGAGAATTTATTGACAAAATCGGCATTCATTTGGGTCATGACACAATCGGCACAATAATTTTCATAAATATCAGCTGAAGACAGACCCTCGTCCTCAGCTGCTTCTAGTTTGACTGACTCTTAGTATTTTCTGAGAAGGGAACTGTTGGTCTTTTATCATTTAAAGCAAATGAGCAAGACTGTTCTCTACATTCAAATCTTTGGGGGCTTTGTGATCTTGGCCTAAATTGACCATTGTTTCCATTTTCCCCAGGAGACATGGACCTAGCCTAAAATCAGTTTGTGAATAATCAAAATGATGAGGCAATCCTGATCTGAACTGAGGACGCCTATAGTCTGAAGATTTTTCCCGAAAATTCGACGACCTGCCTCTGAAGTCTGATTTATGAGACTTGGAATGATTAACAAAATTAGGGGAATTCGACCTTACAAATTCCTTATCTGGAGATCGACCATAATGCCTTGCATTGCCTCTAAAAGGAGAGGGGACCTATGATGATAACGATCACTGGTTCTACCCCGGGAAGAAAACTCATCCTGTCCTTAGTTACCAATTTCGACATATTTGACATTTTTTTCAAAGAATTCCATCATCCCTTTCATGGCCTCCTTATTCTGATCTAACAGTCTCTCCATCATACTCTCCAGTTTGGGAAAAGTCCTTTCTGCCTCGGTTTGGTCAACTGAAAAACATTTCACTACATTTAAGCCTACCATTGAAGTAGCATCAACAGCCCTCTCAGCTTGATTAGCAATACGTAAAGCATCATCAATTGTTTGGGCACCATGTTCATAACACTTTTGTACTACATGGATGTAAACCTGATAAAAATCGTCGATACAATTCACCCTTCTTAGCAACCTTATCGTATTCTGGAAATGCTTCAGAAATTAAACGACTTAATTCAGCTACATACACTTCAAGTGGTTCATTTGGTAATCGAGGTCTCGCATTAACGTTTGATTGAAACATTTTGATATACTGGCGTTAACCAAACACAGATTTTAATTGTGTTTCCGTCTTGTCATAGTCAATCTTGATTTCGTTTGGCAAACTCTTCCAGTAGCTAAAAGCAGCTCCCGCTATACGAGATGGTAATAATTTGGACAAATCAAGTTTCTTGTAATCTGGACATGTCTCTACCGAGACTTCAAACCTCCTAACCCACAACAAGAAATCCTCGTTACCAGATCCAAACAAATGTAAAGGCATATCAATTTTGACACTCCCTACTCCAGAAAATGGGTCAATATTTGGGGAAGTTATCTTACTTCTGGTAGTAACAACAATATGCCTAACGTTACAAAAGTAACAATTTCGAAGGAAAAAGATAATAACCAGCCTAAGGCCTAAAGTTATAGCCTACCTAGCTGGGCTTACAAATTCAAAATTTGTAAAGACGGGTAAAAATGAGTTGCCTGAATCCTCTGACCAGACTAAAATCTGATGAAGCATACAAATATTTTACCCAATAATCTTGAACAGAATGGGAAATGATTATAAAACAACAAAATCTCTGGTAAAACCTAGGTCTAGTGTTATACTAGCCTAATGATCGTTCAAATGAAAGCGAGCTTTATAGCCTAACATACATTTGTTCCCAACAATGTATGACCTACGTATAGGGGCCTATTCTAGCGATTCATCGATACAATCAAAATTCGCAAGTTTGAGGTGAAATATTCTTGCAATATGTGAAAATATATGAATGCTCATAAACGTTACTCACAAAAAGTTCCTTTTTTTGTCACTCTAACGTTAAAGTCTGTGAAAAAAATTATAAAACTCTTCTGCGGTTTCAAAGTTTAAGTCCAAGTTCCAATTTGAATGAAACTTCTTCTTGCTTAGTTCAGGCTGATATTAGAAACCTTGTTCGCTGAAATTCAGGATCGGATAATTAATTTCGTTAAGCAATTTTTCATTTTTTTAATATATTTCAACGGAACATTAATTCCAAAAATCCAGCAAAAAATTGCGTCATCGGATGTTTATTTATCTGCTTGGTTCGTCGAAGGTGAAATCAGGAAGTGACGACATCAAGTTCTAATTAATATTTATAGTCTGGATGTGACGTAAAACTAAATGAATGACGTCATAAAATGGCCTGGAAAACTGCAACACATTTGCATGGACAATACACAGCAGCCACTTAAGCCAAGTTCACCTCGAATTGTTCTGTTAAACGATTAGATCAGAGAAATGGAATTAAATGCCTATGAAAACTCCAACGATCTCGTAACGACCAAGATTTTAAGTCCAGTGGTGAATCAGGAACTTCGTTATAACAAAAGTCAAGTTGCTTCCACTCAGTGCAAGCGCAACAATCGCAAAATGGCACAATTTTCGCCGCGTACCAGTATCTAAGTTTCTTGGCATTCCTCCAACTACTTTTAAAGCGATTGTAGACTTCGCTGATTGTAAAAGGTGATAAATGTATTTGTAGTCACTATCGAACTTGATTAATATTGCAGTTTACATAAGTTATGGCAAAAACAAGTGTAAACTGCAGACGGCGTTAACTTAATTTCAATTGACCGACTAATGACCTTTTCTAGAAGTGAAATGTCAAGCAAAATGTACGCTGCAACAGCTAGTATTCCTGTTAAATCTGAACCAGGCGGCAACAAAAAACGTTTTGGTGAATTTGCCACGTTTATCAAATGCTCAAAATGTTCGCTAGCGTTATCACTGGGTAAATACAGTTCCGAGTGCTCGTAAAAGTTATGAAAACAAGCTGCTTCCGGACGAAAAAAGTCACTGTACTTTACAAATCTTTGAAATTCATCGTTTCTTACCAGATTTATGGTGTTGTTCACAATTAATTCCATGAAAATCGAATGTCCATTCTGGCGCTTTCAGAGTTCACAGCCACTTGCCACCAATGTAAAATGATATATTATTTTCCTTATTTTACGGGTTGTTTGCTAACGCTAGGCTTAAGTGTAACAAAGTGCACTCAACAGATAAAATGTAACATCAGAGAAAGGAATGTTTGATTCCGGTCGTTACTTCATTAAATTCTTAAATATGACAACATGCTTTATACTTTAATGTTTTATACAGGTTAATGACAGTTCTTTGAACAGAAAATACAACAGATGATACGTAATAAATCAGAGCAGGGAGCTGTTACTTTGATCAGAGTAACTACAACACACGACTTAACAGGACAACCGCACGGACGAGACTGACTCGACTCAAAGTGGACGCGGATATGATCAATAGAGCATACGCCCTTCCAAGTAAACGACTATTCTGATTGGATAAGTTTGAAGCCTAATCAGATCTAACCATCTGATTGGAGGAAAGTACCATACCATGTAAATCAAACTCATGGTGACACTTAAAGGTGATTAGATGTCAAAGGGCTCATGACTAACTCAGTTTATCCATTGGACAAAAGTATAGATGTATATTAATGTATGCAGATGAAGCCTAACATCTGATGTGTACTGAAGTGTTCTTAGGAAATTAGACAAGGATTGTTTTTATTGTCATTTTTTTTTTGGGTGGGGGTGCGGGAGGTTGGGAATATTGCCAGAATGTCAGGTAAATTTTCTTGCAAAAATTCCAGCAAGTTATATAAGTGCAATCAAATTCCAGTGGAAATGAAACCAGAAATCAGACTAGAAGTCCTCACTTTCCTCAATAAACTTTTAATCTTGTGGAGTTTTGTGACTTGTAACTTTTGGATATGTATAAAGCTGTGTTTTTTAAAACTATTTACTGTGACCTACTACACCATGAAGTGGCTCAGTAAAGGAGTTTCGCTTGTATATGCGAAAGGCACCGGGTTCAATTCCTGTAGCAAGGGCTACATTGTGTCCTTGGGCAAGGCACTTTACTCTAATTGATCCAGTCCACTCAGCTGTAAATGAATACCAGCACTGCTTGCAGGAAGAAGGGAGAGGAATACCAGCACTGCTTGCAGGAAGAAGGGAGAGGAATACCAGCACTGCTTGCAGGAAGAAGGGAGAGGAATACCAGCACTGCTTGCAGGAAGAAGGGAGAGGAATACCAGCACTGCTTTGAGGAAGAAGGAGAGGAATATTGCACTGCTTGCAGGAAGAAGGGAGAGGGGGGGACCTGCATTGGACAGTTGATAAGATAGTGAGGGTGTGGCATCACTTAATTTTGTCCTATAAAGTTTTGTCCAACTTTAAGATTCAATATCTTATGAATAGAATAAGATGTCTCCATGGGTGACTTGCCATAGGGTGCACACTTGCCCTCAAGATTTGTTAATCATTGTTTTTTTTGTAATCAAGGATATAAACATGCTTGAATGTTTTGCTTAATAAATAGGATTTTCATTTCCCCCCACTCCCAATTATGTTTTATTCCTCCACTAAAATCTCCTTCATCAACCTATGGATGTCACAGTACTATCTTTACAGGTAGTTATGTTTGTCTGTTCATCATCTACCATACAAGATCATATTTGACCACTGACATTATCTTGCATGTAATTCTGCTTAGTCTGGATTATTGCTGTGTATGTCAGCATTGTCAATGTTGTGAATTATTACTCGTTATTGCATGAAGGGGTGTCATTGATGTTATTCTAGTGAATTTTAGCAATAGCTCTCATTTCAGTTGTATGTTGTTAGATCCAATCCATCAAGGGGTTTGGTATACACCCTGTATGGTGTTTGAGGTAACATGACGTGTATCTTTTTTTCAGAACCTGTAAAGCTTACCATCCGCACACTGAAGCCTTTTGGAGGAGCTGCTGCTGGTCCTCATTATGAATGTTACATAAGTGAACCAGGTCTGAGCAGAGATGTACTTGAGTTTAGGCGTCTAGGTAATACACGATCAAATGGCTTAAATCCTCAACCCCAGTTAGTGGAATAAGAAATCATCCAACCTTAAACAATGTTAAACAGATTTACCTTGATCCAATGAATGAGAATGCTTTTGGAGTTTTTACCTGTAAGGCCAGCAAGAGTGGTCGAAGGGATACAACGCTTGTCACAATTATTCTCAGAGAAACAACTGTTGGTAAGTTGTGCCAATCATAGTTTGCAGGCATTATATCGTAAATTGGTGATAAAATGTTTTTTCCCCACACAGTGATTTCAATGCAAAGGGTGCATTCATTCATGTAATCCTAATTTTGATTCTTTACTTCAGTATTTACTGATGGTGATAGTTGTTACATTGCAGTTGATCCTATCTAATGATATATGTTTTTCCCTAAGTCAATATGGACAATCCAGGTAATGATGATGTCATCTTTAATCTTTTTTAGATTTGGACTTCCAGGACATGTCAGGGTGGGTAGGTGGGATAGAAAGAGGGGAGGGGGGGGGGAACATCCTCACAACAAATTTCACTGCTCAGCGTGAAGTCCCTTTGTTCATCATGAATTATTTTGATCTACTGACAGTAGTTGATGTTTGGAGAGAGAAAAATCATTTCTTATTTTTTTCTTGATTATTTAGATATGAATATGCAATGAGTTCAGATGTTTTTTTCATATTCAAGAAATCTGTGCAATTTTGTTTTTAAGGTAGAAAATGAAAAATTAATACTCTCCAGTATCCAAAACCATTGAAAATTGCATCCAAAATTGCTGCCATTATCCATCCAGTTTTATCAAAACTTTGCAAGCAGACAAGTTCACAACAAACAAAATGTTAAACATGTGTTCTTGTACAAGAAATCCAATAAGATAATTTAAGTGGTCCAAATCCTAAATCCTAACACTGTCACTAACCTAATCCTTCTCCTGACCACAACAGTAAGACAATTTAGCCTGGAACCATTTTCAGTCTGAGAGCAGAACCAGTAGCAGGTAACATTTGCAATATTCCACCTATTGATCAACTTTGAATGGTTTATTAGGGGAAGTGTAACTTTGAATGGTTTATCAAGTGTAAGTGGAACTTTGAATGGTTTATCAAGTGTAAGTGGAACTTTGAATGGTTTATCAAGTGTAAGTGGAACTTTGAATGGTGTATCAAGTGTGGGTGGAACTTTGAATGGTTTATCACTTTATCAAGTGTAAGTGGGACTTTGAATGGTTTATCAAGTGTAAGTGGAACTTTGAATGGTTTATTAAGTGTAAATGGAACTTTGAATGGTTTATCAAGTGTAAGTGGAACTTTGAATGGTTTATCAAGTAAATGGAACTTTGAATGGTTTATCAAGTGTAAGTGGAACTTTGAATGGTTTATCAAGGTTTTTATCAAGTGTAGTGACTCAGGAAGCTTTACAGTAATGAAAAAATGACCATCAAACTTGACTTTCCACCATTTCAACTTGCAATTAAATGAAAACTCATGATTGTGGTGCAGATAACCATGATGTGAGATTTTCTTCTGTAACTCATTGAAATGTGCTGGGTCATAATACATAACCATGGCTGTACGAGGCTGGGGGGACACTGCCTTCTGTCGGCTTGGAACCGACCTTAGTTGGGCAAAATTGTGAAATATCACGGTCCGATGTACTGTTTAAATCAGTGATTTATTAGAATCATGCCCGACTTAGCTAAATATAGGGGTCATAATGCCCTCAACAATGAGATACCTGGGCACCGGTCTAAGTCAGGCAGAGATGTACAATTTTGGATTGACCATTTAAATCATTCCTGACTCAGCTAGAAATTGGGGGATACCCCCGACTCAACATGATTCTGGAAAACAAGATTCTTGGGTCTGCACTGATCTTAATTGGGCAGAGATGTGAAATGTCAGGATGTACTGTTTAAATCAGAGATGTGCCTATTTTCTTTTCTGTCCCTCTTGCTATTATGGCGGACCCTTCAATTATAAGTCAGGCCCTTCAATTATAAGTCGGGCTCTTCAATCATAAGTCGGGCCCTTCAACCATAAGTCTGGCCCTTCAATCATAAGTCTGGCCCTTCAATCATAGGTCTGGCCCTTCAATCATAAGTCGGGCCCTTCAATCATAAGTCGGGCCCTTCAATCGTAAGTCGGGCCCTTCAATCATAAGTCGGGCCCTTCAATCATAAGTCTGGCTCTTCAATCATAAGTCGGGCCCTTTAATCATAAGTCGGGCCCTTTAATCATAAGCCGGGCCCTTCAATCATAAGTCGGGTCCTTTAATCATAAGTTGGGCCCTTCAATCATAAGTCGGGCCCTTCAATCATAAGTCGGGCCCTTCAATCATAAGTCGGGCCCTTCAATCATAAGTCGGACCCTTCAATCATAAGTCGGGCCCTTCAATCATAAGTCGGGCCCTTCAATCATAAGTCGGGCCCTTCAATCATAAGTCGGGCCCTTCAATCATAAGTCGGGCCCTTCAATCATAAGTCGGGCCCTTTAATCATAAGTCGGGCCCTTCAATCATAAGTCGGGCCATTCAATCATAAGTCGGGCCCTTCAATCATAAGTCGGGCGCACCAACAAGATAGATGAATGGTTCATTCATTTCTGTCCCTTGCTATCATGATGGGGCCCCTTAAAAAATGTGTCAGACCCACCAAAAAAAATATATATTGGAAGTTCCTTTCTTTCTCTTGTTATAATGATGGGCCCTTCAATCATAAGTTGCAATAAACAACTTTGTGAAGGTATTTCATGGTTCATTTATATATCTTTTTGAAATATTTTAACAACTTCTAACTAAAAACATCTTTTATTCATGTTGCTCAAGGTACATCAGGTAAATCTAGATGCAATGATCAATCAGTAACAATTTAAAAATTGCATGTATAATGGAAAACTATAAGATAGATGGGCCCAAAAATAAAAAGATTAATTGAAGAAAAAGATGGATAGGCTTGTCCTGATAGCAAGGAACGTATGTCGGGCCCACCAAAAAAGATAGGTTTAATAGTTAATATCAAATTGGAAAAAATTGTGCATGGAATCTGCCTGAAAGTGCCATTTCCGGGCATCTAGGGGTTTCAAATATCAAAACTTTCTCCACCCAGCCCCAATCATGGTGGGGCTGTGGTGAATGTGCACTCTCCTTGGGGGCCCATTTGAATGTTTGCACCAGGCCCTATGCTCGAAACACTACGAGCTCCATTATACATGCAATTTTAAATTTTACTGGTTGATCATTGCATCTAAATTTACCTGATGTACTTTGAGCAGCATGAATAAAAGATGTTTTTAGTTGAAAGTTATTAAAATTTTTCAAAAGATATAGAAATGAACCATGAAATACCTTCACAAAGTTGTTCATTGCAGTGAGGAGTTGTTATACACATACCTCTAGGTGATCATTGCAGCGAGGAGTTGTTATACACATACCTCTAGGTGATCATTGCAGCGAGGAGTGGTTATGCACATACCTCTAGGTGATCATTGCAGCGAGGAGTGGTTGTACACATACCTCTAGGTGATCATTGCAGCAAGGAGTGGTTATACACATACCTCTAGGTGATCATTGCAGCAAGGAGTGGTTATACACATACCTCTAGGTGATCATTGCAGCAAGGAGTTGTTATGCACATACCTCTAGGTAATCATATCAGTGAGGAGTTGTTGTACACATACATGTACCTCTAGGTGATCATTGCAGTGAGGAGTGGTTATTCACATAGGCTCTAGGTGATCATTGCAGCAAGGAGTGGTTATACACATACCTCTAGGTGATCATTGCAGCAAGGAGTGGTTATTTACATACCTCTAGGGGATCATTGCAGCGAGGAGTGGTTATACACATACCTCTAGGTGATCATTGCAGTGAGGAGTGGTTATTCACATACCTCTAGGTGATCATTGCAGCGAGGAGTGGTTATTCACATACCTCTAGGTGATCATTGCAGTGAGGAGTGGTTATTCACATACCTCTAGGTGATCATTGCAGCAAGGAGTGGTTATACACATACCTCTAGGTGATCATTGCAGCGAGGAGTGGTTATACACATACCTCTAGGTGATCATTGCAGCAAGGAGTGGTTATACACATACCTCTAGGTGATCATTGCAGCAAGGAGTGGTTATACACATACCTCTAGGTGATCATTGCAGCAAGGAGCTGTTATACACATACCTCTAGGTGATCATTGCAGCAAGGAGTTGTTATACACATACCTTTAGGTGATCATTGCAGTGAGGAGTGGTTATACACATACCTCTAGGTGATCATTGCAGCAAGGAGTTGTTATACACATACCTTTAGGTGATCATTGCAGTGAGGAGTGGTTATACACATACCTCTAGGTGATCATTGCAGCAAGGAGTTGTTATACACATACCTCTAGGTGATCATTGCAGCGAGAAGTGGTTATACACATACCTCTAGGTGATCATTGCAGCGAGAAGTGGTTATACACACACCTCTAGGTGATCATTGCAGCAAGGAGTTGTTATACACATACCTTTAGGTGATCATTGCAGTGAGGAGTGGTTATACACATACCGCTAGGTGATCATTGCAGCAAGGAGTTGTTATACACATACCTCTAGGTGATCATTGCAGCAAGGAGTTGTTATACACATACCTTTAGGTGATCATTGCAGTGAGGAGTGGTTATACACATACCTTTAGGTGATCATTGCAGTGAGGAGTGGTTATACACATACCGCTAGGTGATCATTGCAGCAAGGAGTTGTTATACACATACCTCTAGGTGATCATTGCAGCAAGGAGTGGTTATACACATACCTCTAGGTGATCATTGCAGCAAGGAGTTGTTATACACATACCTTTAGGTGATCATTGCAGTGAGGAGTGGTTATACACATACCGCTAGGTGATCATTGCAGCAAGGAGTTGTTATACACATACCTTTAGGTGATCATTGCAGTGAGGAGTGGTTATACACATACCTCTAGGTGATCATTGCAGCAAGGAGTTGTTATACACATACCTCTAGGTGATCATTGCAGCAAGGAGTGGTTATACACATACCTCTAGGTGATCATTGCAGCAAGGAGTTGTTATACACATACCTTTAGGTGATCATTGCAGTGAGGAGTGGTTATACACATACCGCTAGGTGATCATTGCAGCAAGGAGTTGTTATACACATACCTCTAGGTGATCATTGCAGCGAGGAGTGGTTATACACATACCTCTAGGTGATCATTGCAGCGAGAAGTGGTTATACACACACCTCTAGGTGATCATTGCAGCGAGGAGTGGTTATACACATACCTCTAGGTGATCATTGCAGCAAGGAGTGGTTATGCACATACCTCTAGGTGATTATTGCAGCAAGGAGTGGTTATACACATACCTCTAGGTGATCATTGCAGCAAGGAGTGGTTATGCACATACCTCTAGGTGATCATTGCAGCAAGGAGTGGTTATACACACACCTCTAGGTGATCATTGCAGCGAGGAGTTGTTGTACACATACCTCTAGGTGATCATTGCAGCGAAGAGTGGTTATACACATACATGTACCTCTAGGTGATCATTGCAGTGAGGAGTAGTTATACACGTACCTGTAAGTGATCATTGCAGCAAGGAGTTGTTATGCACATACCTCTAGGTGATCATTGCAGTGAGTTGTTATACACATACATGTACCTCTAGGTGATCATTGCAGCGAGGAATGGTTATACACATAACTCTAGGTGATCATTGCAGCAAGGAGTGGCTATGCACATACCTCTAGGTGATCATTGCAGCGAGGAGTGGTTATACACATACATGTACCTCTAGGTGATCATTGCAGTGAGGAGTAGTTATACACGTACCTGTAAGTGATCATTGCAGCAAGGAGTTGTTATGCACATACCTCTAGGTGATCATTGCAGTGAGTTGTTATACACATACATGTACCTCTAGGTGATCATTGCCATGAGGAGTTGTTGTACACATACATGTACCTCTAGGTGATCATTGCAGTGAGGAGTGGTTATTCACATAGGCTCTAGATGATCATTGCAGCAAGGAGTGGTTATACACATACATCTAGGTGATCATTGCAGCAAGGAGTGGTTATTTACATACCTCTAGGGGATCATTGCAGCGAGGAGTGGTTACACACATACCTCTAGGTAATCATTGCAGTGAGGAGTGGTTATTCACATACCTCTAGGTGATCATTGCAGCGAGGAGTGGTTATTCACATACCTCTAGGTGATCATTGCAGTGAGGAGTAGTTATTCACATACCTCTAGGTGATCATTGCAGCAAGGAGTGGTTATTTACATACCTCTAGGGGATCATTGCAGCGAGGAGTGGTTATACACATACCTCTAGGTGATCATTGCAATGAGGAGTGGTTATTCACATACCTCTAGGTGATTATTGCAGCAAGGAGTGGTTATTTACATACCTCTAGGGGATCATTGCAGCGAGTAGTGGTTATACACATACCTCTAGGTGATCATTGCAGTGAGGAGTGGTTATTCACATACCTCTAGGTGATCATTACAGAGAGGAGTGGTTATTCACATACCTCTAGGTGATCATTGCAGCAAGGAGTGGTTATACACATACCTCTAGGTGATCATTGCAGCAAGGATTGGTTATATACATACCTCTAGGTGACCATTGCAGCAAGGAGTTGTTATACACATACCTCTAGGTGATCATTGCAGCGAGGAGTGATTATACACAAACCTCTCGGTGATCATTGCAGCAAGGAGTGGTTATACACATACCTCTAGGTGATCATTGCAACGAGGAGTGGTGATGCACATACCTCTAGGTGATCATTGCAGCAAGGAGTGGTTATACACATACCTCTAGGTGATCATTGCAGCAAGGAGTGGTTATACACATACATCTAGGTGATCATTGCAGCGAGGAGTGGTTATACACATACCTCTAGGTGATCATTGCATCAAGGAGTGGTTATACACATACCTCTAGGTGATCAATGCAGCGAGGAGTGGTTATGCACATACCTCTAGTTGATCATTGCAGCGAGGAGTGGTTATTCACATACCTCTAGGTGATCATTGCAGCAAGGAGTGGTTATACACATACATGTACCTCTAAGTGAGCATTGCAGGGAGGAGTTGTTATACACATACCTCTAGGTGATCATTGCAGCAAGGAGTGGTTATACACATACCTCTAGGTGATCATTGCAGCAAGGAGTGGTTATACACATACCTCTAGGTGATCATTGCAGCAAGGAGTGGTTATACACATACCTCTAGGTGATCATTGCAGCAAGGAGTGGTTATTTACATACCTCTAGGTGATCATTGCAGCAAGGAGTGGTTATACACATACCTCTAGGTGATCATTGCAGCGAGGAGTGGTTTTACACATACCTCTAGGTGATCATTGCAGGGAGGAGTGGTTATTCACATACCTCTAGGTGATCATTGCAGTGAGGAGTGGTTATACACATACCTCTAGGTGATCATTGCAGCAAGGAGTGGTTATACACATACCTCTAGGTGATCATTGCAGCGAGGAGTGGTTATAAACATACCTCTAGGTGATCATTGCAGCGAGAAGTGGTTATGCACATACCTCTAGGTGATTATTGCAGCAAGGAGTGGTTATACACACACCTCTAGGTGATCATTGCAGCGAGGAGTTGTTGTACACATACATGTACCTCTAGGTGATCATTGCAGTGAGGAGTAGTTATACACGTACCTGTAAGTGATCATTGCAGCGAGGAGTGGTTATTCACATACCTCTAGGTGATCATTGCAGTGAGGAGTAGTTATTCACATACCTCTAGGTGATCATTGCAGCAAGGAGTGGTTATACACATACCTCTAGGTGATCATTGCAGCGAGGAGTGGTTATACACATACCTCTAGGTGATCATTGCAGCGAGAAGTGGTTATGCACATACCTCTAGGTGATTATTGCAGCAAGGAGTGGTTATACACACACCTCTAGGTGATCATTGCAGCGAGGAGTTGTTGTACACATACATGTACCTCTAGGTGATCATTGCAGTGAGGAGTAGTTATACACGTACCTGTAAGTGATCATTGCAGCAAGGAGTTGTTATGCACATACCTCTAGGTGATCATTGCAGTGAGGAGTTGTTATACACATACATGTACCTCTAGGTGATCATTGCCGTGAGGAGTTGTTGTACACATACATGTACCTCTAGGTGATCATTGCAGTGAGGAGTGGTTATTCACATAGGCTCTAGATGATCATTGCAGCAAGGAGTGGTTATACACATACATCTAGGTGATCATTGCAGCAAGGAGTGGTTATTTACATACCTCTAGGGGATCATTGCAGCGAGGAGTGGTTATTCACATACCTCAGGTGATCATTGCACACATGATTGCTGCAGGTGATCATTCTAGGTGATCATTGCAGCAAGGAGTGGTTATACACATACCTCTAGGTGATCATTGCAGCGAGGAATGGTTATACACATACCTCTAGGTGATCATTGCAGCAAGGAGTGGTTATGCACACACATACCTCTAGGTGATCATTGCAGCGAGGAGTGGTTATACACATACCTCTAGGTGATCATTGCAGTGAGGAGTGGTTATACACACGTACCTGTAGGTGATCATTGCAGCAAGGAGTTGTTATGCACATACCTCTAGGTGATCATTGCAGTGAGGAGTTGTTATACACATACATGTACCTCTAGGTGATCATTGCAGTGAGGAGTTGTTGTACATATACATGTACCTCTAGGTGATCATTGCAGTGAGGAGTGGTTATTCACATACTTCTAGATGATCATTGCAGCAAGGGAGTGGTTATACACATACATCTAGGTGATCATTGCAGCAAGGAGTGGTTATTTACATACCTCTAGGGGATCATTGCAGCGAGGAGTGGTTATACACATACCTCTAGGTGATCAATGCAGCGAGGAGTGGTTATGCACATACCTCTAGTTGATCATTGCAGCGAGGAGTGGTTATGCACATACCTCTAGGTGATCATTGCAGCAAGGAGTGGTTATACACATACATGTACCTCTAAGTGAGCATTGCAGGGAGGAGTGGTTATACACATACTGTACCTCTAGGGGATCATTGCAGCAAGGAGTGGTTATACACATACCTCTAGGTGATCATTGCAGCGAGGAGTGGTTATTCACATACCTCTAGGTGATCATTGCAGTGAGGAGTAGTTATTCACATACCTCTAGGTGATCATTGCATCAAGGAGTGGTTATTTACATACCTCTAGGGGATCATTGCAGCGAGGAGTGGTTATACACATACCTCTAGGTGATCATTGCAATGAGGAGTGGTTATTCACATACCTCTAGGTGATTATTGCAGCAAGGAGTGGTTATTTACATACCTCTAGGGGATCATTGCAGCGAGTAGTGGTTATACACATACCTCTAGGTGATCATTGCAGTGAGGAGTGATTATACACATACCTCTCGGTGATCATTGCAGCAAGGAGTGGTTATACACATACTCTAGGTGATCATTGCAACGAGGAGTGGTGATGCACATACCTCTAGGTGATCATTGCAGCAAGGAGTGGTTATACACATACCTCTAGGTGATCATTGCAGCAAGGAGTGGTTATACACATACCTCTAGGTGATCATTGCAGCGAGGAGTGCTTATACACATACCTCTAGGTGATCATTGCATCAAGGAGTGGTTATACACATACCTCTAGGTGATCAATGCAGCGAGGAGTGGTTATGCACATACCTCTAGTTGATCATTGCAGCGAGGAGTGGTTATGCACATACCTCTAGGTGATCATTGCAGCAAGCTGTGGTTATACACATACATGTACCTCTAAGTGAGCATTGCAGGGAGGAGTGGTTATACACATACTGTACCTCTAGGGGATCATTGCAGCAAGGAGTGGTTATACACATACCTCTAGGTGATCATTGCAGCAAGGAGTGGTTATACACATACCTCTAGGTGATCATTGCAGCAAGGAGTGGTTATACACATACCTCTAGGTGATCATTGCAGCGAGGAGTTGTTGTACACATACATGTACCTCTAGGTGATCATTGCAGCGAGGAGTGCTTATACACATACCTCTAGGTGATCATTGCATCAAGGAGTGGTTATACACATACCTCTAGGTGATCAATGCAGCGAGGAGTGGTTATGCACATACCTCTAGTTGATCATTGCAGCGAGGAGTGGTTATGCACATACCTCTAGGTGATCATTGCAGCAAGGAGTGGTTATACACATACATGTACCTCTAAGTGAGCATTGCAGGGAGGAGTGGTTATACACATACTGTACCTCTAGGGGATCATTGCAGCAAGGAGTGGTTATACACATACCTCTAGGTGATCATTGCAGCAAGGAGTGGTTATACACATACCTCTAGGTGATCATTGCAGCAAGGAGTGGTTATACACATACCTCTAGGTGATCATTGCAGCGAGGAGTTGTTGTACACATACATGTACCTCTAGGTGATCATTGCAGTGAGGAGTAGTTATACACATACCTCTAGGTGATCATTGAAGCGAGGAGTTGATATACACATACCTCTAGGTTATCATTGCAGCAAGGAGTGGTTATACACATACCTCTAGGTGATCATTGCAACGAGGAGTGGTTATGCACATACCTCCAGGTGATCGCTTTAAAGGAATATTCATTTTCATTCATATAATAGAGGACTATTAAAGAAGCAATTCAGTGCACAAATCATGTTGATATCTTTTTCCCTTTAAGGAATTATTGCATTTTAAAGATTGTGCGAGAATGTTCAAAAGTGACCGCATATATAGGGAGTCCAGGTGAATATTACGATCCACATACTCAGAAGATTTCTTGTTTTTGATGCCCCAAATTAGGGGCCCTAGAGTTTTAAACGTGTGTGGGTGGAGTATGTATCCATATTCATCCCAGTTGCCCAATCCAAGAATTAGCATCATGCTGAGTCAGGTGGAGATGATTCTGATATCTAGACGATTCAGGTAGTTAAGCTCTTCAGCAATGCTAATACTCATTTTACAGCTGAATGGACTGGAACAAGTAAAGTGAAGTTTCTTGCTTAAGGACACAATGCAGCACTCGCAGCGGGAATCGAACTCAGTGCCTTCTGTCTACGAGCAAGACTCCTTAACCACTGCACCTCTATGATTATTGATGTAGAATTCCCATAAATCTCTCATATACTATTAATAGTACATCCAATCAGTTTTGTCAGAAATAACGTTATTCAGGTCTCTTGCTGTCCCCCACTTTTTGGACATTGACATCAAAATGTCAGCATTTATATTATGCTACTTTATCCAAAATTTTACATGCTTTACCGACTTAGATTGATGACCCGAGAATCATGCATGTTGTCAACATCATCCCAAGATGGGGTGGGAAGGAGGAGGGGGTGGACATTTCATGATTCTGATATCCAGTTGAGTCAGACATGATTCAGATATATTTATGATTTAAACAGTACATATGACATTCAAAAACCTGCCCGACTAAGATCGGTGTCTGGCCGACTGGAGGAAGGAGAGGGGAAGGGGTGGGGGGGTCGTAGGGCCATGGACATAACTAAGTATGAAATTTAAATATCTTCTTAGGAAAGTAACGTTGTCCTACAGTATGTCCAAAACTGCCATTTTGAGATAATCACATTTTAAGTTCTTAATTCTGCATAAACTTAGCACCTTTGGTTAAAATAGGCTAAGATGGATATAAGATGCATATTAATAGAGCTTATGTAACTATTTATTGCTAATATTGTTAACAATAAGGTTATGCCCATTTTGGGGTCTTATATGGACTTAGGACAATTTTGAATGCCAGATATTGTACGCATATTAATTTTAGGAAAATCAATCAAATCCTGTCCATCATTGTTTTTATAATCCCATTGATCCATTAATAAATCTATTCACATGAATATAGAAATTGTGACTTGATGATTGAACCAATTGATTTTGGAAAAGAGGTTAGAACAATAATTTAGGTATAGAATATGGATGAAATGAGGAAAACCTAATTTTTCCACATTGTTGCCATGGTAACAGGCTATAAACAGGGATCTGGTTGTTAGATTATAATTGATTAAGCGAAATTACACCATGTGCAAACTAAAAATATTCCATTTAACCCTCATGAATATACTTTGCTTTTGCCCACTTCAGCAAAAGTGCTGTCCAAATATTTTCAATTTTGTTTGTCTTTATAGAAATGGAAACAGTCCTTTGTCCTAATGGAATTAAATTATGCCATGTCTGGGATATAGTGTTAGCCTGTAAAGGACTAAATAGCTAGGTTAAAAAAGAGACGGCGACAAGCGATGTGTGGGATGTCGGACACGAAGATAAAGCCTGATTTATTATGTACATAGTCCTCATAGAGGGTGTACCTGTATAATAGCAGATCCACTAACATCTCCCTTTTCAAAGATACCAATTAATAGCTTATAACACTACAGACTATAATAATGTCAACGCATAAAGTTCTCTGTGGTAACAGTGGTTTTAACTTACAGTTCAGCTCAGGTAGTTACCAGTTGGTTCTATTCTTATGAATACTGAATGTGGTTATGACATGAAATGGCTTAAGAGTTTCATTAAGAATTTTTGGCCCTTAGACCCCTCCAACCCGACACCCCCAATTTTCTCAAAATCAGGGGTAATCCACACCATTCAACCCAAGAGACTCTTCACGATTCATTGACTAGCATCCAGCTGTTGTTACACCATACACAATATAGGGGTAAACTATACCTTCTTAACTGATAACATCTTCATAGTCTATTCACAGTTCACTTGTTAGCAACCAGCTACTGTTACAGTGTACACAATAGGTGATTGTCCTGCATGGGCTCAAGCTACATAACTGCTGTTCAGTGATACAAATCAGATTAGTCCTTGGCAGAGCCTAAATAAAAAATATACATTATATGCTTGGGAGGACTTTGTGCAAAACCCATAAATGATTGAGGGACCATTCTTCATAAGGATAATCATTTCATCATGTAAAATTGAAAACAGTCTTTGAGTCTTTAAGTATAATGTAACGCAATTGAATCAGTAAATCAGCAGTGCGGCGGTACTGATCCATGTACAAGAGTCTTGGAATTATTATGCCCAGTCACTGACCCTGCACTCCTAGTGTATGTGTGCCTTTCTTTTCCTTTTTTTAATTAAAAAAATATATATTCTTATCCAAGATTGATGTGATTGTTTCGGTAGTGTGTTATTCCTGTATCCATAACGAAAATACACATCGGGAAAAAAAAACAACTTTGGCACACTTTCTTTGTTTTATATACTTTACATGTATATACTACTAAGCTAATCTACTTGACACTGTTTCTGTCAAGAGAATTCTAAGTTTGACTTAGATAAAAAAATTGTCCTCGAACATATTTTTTTATAGTTTTTTGTATTTCTTCTTTCACATGATATAGTTTGTGTCTTTGGCTGGTGGCTGGATATTTGCTTTGGTTCTGGTTGTTTTCACTGCAGTTATATGCGGAGATGCGTTGGTTGTTGTAGTTGCACAACTTGTGGCTTTGGTTGTTGTCTTGACTGATGCACTAGTCAAATTTGTACTTGTTTTATTTGGTTCTGTTACTGATCTTTCTTTGTTATCTGTTTTGCTTGAATTAAGTTCAGTTTCTTTATGAATTTCTGCGTTTGGTGATAGCGCAGAAGTCTTGAGTGGTGGTTCTGAGAAGTTTTCTGTTTCTCCTGTATTTGTTGCCATCTTCAGTTTGAACAAGATAAGATCTTGGTTTGACTTTCTGTAGACAGATTGCCTTTCACCAACATTGTTTTGGCATGTATGGTTGAAGGCAAACCACTTCGTCGATATGCAGCTCAGGATCTCTGGCTGTCTTGTCGTAGTGGAGTTTGGCCTTTTGTTTTTTTACTGTGATATTTTTGCTGACTTCTTCTGCAACTTTAGGTTGAAGTAACTGTTCTGAAATCAGAAGTAGTGTCCGAGTTCTTCGCGACATGAGCTTTTGTAATGGACTTTGTTTATATGAGTTAGGTGTGTTTCTCCAATCCAATATGGCAAGATGCACGTCCTTGTTATCCATATGAGCTTTATAGATAAGAGTTTTGGCTATTTTCGCAGCCGACTTCGCCTTACCATTACTTTGGCTGTATCTAGGCGACGAAGTAATGTGGTTTATATCCCAAGTCTTTGCGAATTGTTCGTACTCTTGAGATACAAACTGAGGTCCGTTATCCGTGATTACCTTCTGAGGTATCCCATGTCGGGCAAACTGTTGTTTTGTTAGTTTCATTACTGTCTGGGCTCGGGTATCTTTCTGTGCTGTGATTTCATCTCTGTAGTTTAAATGTTCCCTGATACACACAGGTACATCTGCTCTATTTTCTGGCCATCCATTTTGCACAACTAACATTAACTCCATTAGGGTGGCACAGCTTGGTTGCATTCCGCAACTGATGCTGTGTTAATACCTTGACACTGACATAGTCGATCTGGTTTATGTGCTTCAGTTCATCAAAGATTTGATCTTCGTTATGTTTTCCTATGAGGTATAGCTCTGCTAATTAAGAAAGTCTGCAATAAGCATGTCTTTTCCAGGTATGTGTTTGATCTTAATCTTCTACTTTTGGAATCTTAGAAGCATTCTTTGAAGTCTCTTAGGTGCACTATGTATGGGCTTCTGAAAGATTGGTATCAGCGGCAGAGATCGCGTTAACGACAAATTTGTCGTATATTACGCCATGGCTGAAGTTTCTTACGACACAGGTTTTACCTGTGGCGTAAGATTTAGATAAAGCATGTGAAATTTTACGCCAGAGTTTTTCGTTAACATAAATGAAAATCATGAACATCTTACCTCTCTGATGCGGTTCAAAGTTTTATTTCACATAAAAATGATTTTGAATTACTTGGAAATAAAAGAAAACTGACACAACTATGAGACTAACGGCTGAATGATTCAACATGCCCGTAGTGCTGTACATAAACACATATAGGCTAGTACAGTACTAGAGACCCTAGGCCCTATGCATGATGTACATACACTGTACAGTGTACATGAAAGTTTTGATGTGTTTTGAATGCACGCTGACAATTGTCAACGATATTATTATCTAGGATTCTGCTTTCCTCCTGTATTGTGTTGTATGTGTAAAAGCAAGCCTGGAGCGCGGCAAATGTTTTGTCTCCGTAAAGGCCCTAACACACCGAACGCGATGCGGCGAGCGATTTTTTAGGTAATCATACAGTAAAGAAATTATATAAGATGCTTTGACTGTTTGCTTACACACGATAAAATTTATAATTGAGGCTTTGTGGTGATACTGGAAAATTTGTTAGAAATGCTTTTTTGTTCAAACTGTGGAGAAATTCGCTTCTGTGGGGCGCAATTTTATGTCGCAACGCGAATTTTGCTGTAATGGGCGTGGAAACGCCATTTCAATCAATTTTCAGTTATAATAAGTATTATGATGATCCATCTATGAAAACAAACAAGAGATCAACATGTTTCTTTTCCTTTGTTTTATTCAATTTTGTTTAAAAAATCGCTCGCCGCGTCGCATCCGGTGTGTTACGGCCTTCACTGTTTGATATTTTGACGCCTGTAATTTACCTGTACAGGTTTAGGGTACGAAAATTTGACGTTTCCTGTGATGTTAGAACATGTGCTGTTTGATTTAGTGTCAGGTTGGTGACGTGATGTGATGTGATTGCTATTGTTAAAGGATTTAAAAAGTAAATTTTATTAAGCATGTCTTTGGATTCGTGGTTTATAAAAAGGAAGAGAGGTGGGGGGTCTGTGGAAGAAGGGGAAAGTTCAAATTCAGGATTGGATGATGGCAATACAGCCAGCAAATCTGCTGCAAAAAAGCATAGAGCTGAGAGTCCAATAAGTGAAACTACATATCAGAAATGGCTAAAGGAATTTAATTGGATGGATATTTCTGATGATTGTTTGAAGGTATTTTGCAAGGTTTGCAAAGACGCAAAAATTAAGAATTCTTTTGCACAGGAAGGTGCTTCGGATACACAACATTTCACTTTAGTAAAGCACAGCAGAACTCAAGCTCATATCGCTGCTATTTCTGCCAGAGGCTCTAGAAAGTTTATGCAAAAGTCTTTGGATAATTCTGCAATTGAAGCAACTGATGATGCTATTAAAGTCTTCCGGACCATATATTACATGGCAAAGAATGACATTCCAGGTGTCCAGATAAGCAATTTACTGGAATTGCAAAAAGTAAATGGATGTGGATTGAATTCTGTTAGTATGCATCATGACACACGAGAAGAAATTGAGGGTCTGCTGAGCGACATTATCAAGGAGGATTTGCAGGAAAGGATAAAGGAATGCTCATTCTACAGCATAATGCTTGATGAAACTACAGACATCTCAGTTACCGAGAAACTCATTCTCTATATTCAATTTGTAAATAAAGAAACTTCAAAACCAGAAACTCACTTCTTGAGGAACATTTCAGTTAAAGACTGTACAGCTGCAACTATTGTGGATGGAGTGCAGAAATGCCTTCGTGAACTTAACTTGGATATCAGCAAACTGGTTGGGATAGGAAGTGACGGAGCATCAGTGATGATTGGACAGCATACAGGAGTTTGTGCGAGAATACGGGAATTAAATCCAAAATTAATCAACGTACATTGCTCTGCCCACAGGTTACATCTAGCAGTGTCACAAGCAGCTAGTAAAGTCCCCTATCTTACAAAGTACCGGAATATTATTAGATCCATCTACACTTTTTACAGCAGATCAAGTTTGCGACAGAGCAAATTAAGAGAAATACAACTTATGCTGCATGAAGGGGATCTCACACTGAAACAGGTATATGAAGTGAGATGGCTGGCCCTGCACAATTCGGTAAAAGCTATATCATCAAACTATGCCAGTTTGGTGACAGCACTTGAGGCTGAGGCTGCCTCAGATGGTGAATCAGTTGCACATGGACTGACAGTGTTCATAAAAACTAAATTGTTTGTACTAACAACAGCACTTCTTTTTGATTGTCTGGACATCATTACACGTTTGAGTCTCTTCTTCCAGAAAGAAACATAGACATTTCTTCAATTGGACCAATGGTAGATGCAGCTGTGAAAACCCTCAAAGAAAACAAATCTAAAAATGGCAAGGAGCTTCAACTGGTATATGATGCCTTAGAAAAAGATGAAGTGGACGCAGACACATACAAGGGCATAGACCTCAATCAGAATACTTGTGGGAGCCGTAGAGGTGATGTGGACACACTAGAAACTGTCAGAGACAATTTTATCACAAACTTGGTGTCAAACTTAGAAGCCCGATTTTCCTCGAAAGCACACTCTGTAACATCAGCATTTTCCATTTTCAACCCAAAGACCCTACCTGAAAAGGAAAAGGACATGGACACATTTGGAGAAGAAAAACTCAAAGTTTTGGGGGACTTTTTTGGGAAATCTTATGTGGACTGTGAACCACTTATTGATAAAGAATAATTATTTAAAGAGTGGGCTATCGTTCGCCAGCTTATTTTCGGCTCTTATGCAAAAATGAAAAGTGTAGAACTTTGTAAAAATATTGTCCAAAATTATTCGGAGGTTTTTCCGAATATTGCCACACTCTGTACCATTGCCCTTACCATTCCAGTTTCAAGTGTACCCTGTGAAAGGGGATTTAGCTACCAAACCAGAGTGAAAAGCAAGCTGAGATCACGGATTGCGGATGATAAACTTGAAGTGCTCATGCGTATTTCATGTGAAGGGCCACCAATGTTGGAGTTTAATTTTCAAAGAGCAATAAAACTGTGGCAGGAAAAGAAGCCAAGAAGAAAAGTTTTTTAGCCTGGTTTTTAAAGGCAGTTTAACATTTTGAAGTGTTTAAATACATGTTTGTTTTTTGTTAGTTTTCGGTAAAATGTGCTAGAAACAAATAAGAATATTTTACATTCAAAGTTTGATCATGCATTCCCAGTTGCCACAAACAGATTCTACAAGTTCCAACTTACAATATTTTACCATGCACAAGATCGTGTAAGTTACTATACTGTAAGAAGTAGGCGTGTCCGAAATCTCAATAGCATATTATTGTTGACAATTAGTAAAAGTTTACTAAAACCTCATGGAAGTTTGGATTCGATAAACAATCTTATTATTATTATTTTTGGGGGATTGTTAACCCAGATTTTATGAATTAACAATCAACATTATACAAGGATTGGGTAAGAACTTTTTCTTAATATTTCCAAGATAATAATGGTCAGTTTTTTTAATTTGTTGGGTATTTTAAGCACAATTTCCATTCACTTTAGCAAGGCAGGCCTACGTAAGTGTGTGTGTGTTAACAATACTTACAAGCTTCGCTAGCGCGCAGTGCTCCGTACATTACGCAGTGCCCTGTACATTACGCAGTCCCCTGTACTTACGACGGCAAATTGACAAAATACGCCAACAACCAAGGGCTTGTCGTAACCAAATACGCCAGACAAAAAATTCTAACGCAATCTCTGATCAGCGGTTTGTGAACGGTATGTACTGTCGCTTGCTGTCGCCCATATATAAATTGATCAAACTTCTCACAGGCGTAGACAATGGCCAGGCACTCTTTCTCAGTCTGAGCATAATTTTGCTCAGTTTTGGACAGCGCTTTGGATGCAAAAGAGGCAAATGTCACTGGTTGTTCATCTTGTAGGAGAGTTGCCCATAGTCCTTTCTCTGATGCATCACACTGGATGGTGACTTCAGCATATCACATCATAGTATTTCAATACTGGTGCTTGAGTCAGCATTTGTTTGATTGCTCATAGTGCTTCTTCATGGTGAGGGAGCCATTGAAGTGCGCTTCTCTGTCTGTTAGTCTTCTAAGTGGCTGTGCTACATTTGACAGCCTTGGAAGAAACTTGAACAAATATTGTACACACCCCAACAACCTTTGGACTCCTTGTTTGTCTTCTGGATTTGACATGTCAACAATCGCCTTCACCTTTTTTAAGTTAGGCTTAAGTCCCACATCTGTGATGACATGACCCATATATGGCACTGATTTCAGTCTCAGTTTAACTTTGATTTTCAGCCCAACTTATCTTGCTTGTTCCAGAAATTGTATGAGATTCTTGTCATGATCTGCAATAACCTCTTTTTTGGTTCCACTCCAAAGATCAGATAATCATCTGCTATTACTTCAACACCTTGAAGATCCTCCACTAGCTTGTGTTGCCTTGTTTGAAATTCCTCAGGTGCCGTTGTTATACCAAAAGGCATTCTAAGCCATCGATACCTTCCGAATGGTGTTCCAAATGTAGTAAGCATGCTGCTTTTGCGGTGAGGTTTAACTTGCCAGAATCCATCCTTAGCATCTAGCACGCTCAATATTTTGGCTTTTGTCAACTTTGGCAGAACGTCATCAATGGTGGGCATCGAGTAATGTGGTCTACGTAGGACTTCATTGAAGGATTCAGATCTAGGCAAATCCCAAGTTTCCTAGGCTTTCTTATAATGACCATATTACTGATCCAATCTGTTGGTTCTGCAACTTTGGTTATGACTCGGACATTCTTTTTTCTAGATCTGCAATCTTCGCTTTCAACTCTGGTTTAATTGCTATTGCAACTTTTTTTGGTTAATTTTTTACCGATGGAATTTTTGAGTCAATATCTATGCTGTACTCTCCAGGTAAGCATCCTAGTCCATCAAAGACATCTGTACATTACTCCAGAATTTCTTGTGGATTTCATTTTGCATCTGATTCACCTGTGACAGTGGTGCATTGATCTGCATTAGACCCATTTTCAATGCAATCTTTCTTCCAATGATAGGCAATTAGGTAGTGTCTTGCAGTTGATTTTGTACAGTTTTCCATTCAGTGTGCATCCACAGTCCTACTCATCTTTGACCTTTACAATGGTGTCATTTGTAGAACTTGAGCTTGGTTTTCGATGATTTCATGTGCGGTCGACCGGTCTGTTGAAGTTGGCAAAGTGTGTTATATGACATCACATCACAACTGGAACCTGTATCAACTTCACAATTTATGTTTTGATTGGCTAAGTTCAATGTTACAATCATTTTATCACTTCCATTTTGTACCACTCCGACTGTTTCAACTATGAATGCCAATTCTTCATTCTCTGAACCTGTTGACTCTTCTTCATTAACTTGGTTAACTCCACGGTTTTTGTATCTACAAACATTCTTGTAATGATTGTTTCTTCCACAGCATTCACATTTCTTTCCATACGCAGGACATGCTTCTCTGGATCTTGCATGTTTGCCACCGCAGAGTCTGCATTTTCTTTCATTCTGCTTCTCGTGAGATGCATTTCCACTTTTTTGATTATCCCTGCTTGTAGAATTATACAGTTTCTTGTCTGCATTTCTGTGATACTTTCTTGCTGGTTTCTTTGTAGTGTAATTCACTTCTTTCGTGTAGTATCACTTTAATTTGCTGTTTGTAACTTCGCTGATCCTTAAGGCTTCAATTGCACTTTCCAATGTGCATTCTTCCTCTTAAGGAAATAATCTAGCTCTGGTTACATTATCTTGGCATGCAGGTACTAGGTGATCCCTTATTATCTCCTCTTCCATGCTATTGAATTCACATGTTGAGGATAATTGACGTAATCTATCGACATACTGTTCCACACTCTCATTTTGCTGTTGTTGTGCTGAGTAGAATAGAAATCTATCATACAGGATGTTATGCTTCACTATAAAGTGCTCATCTAATGCTTTAATTATTTCACTCGGTTCTTTCATTTGTTCATCAGTTAGTTTGAGCCCTGTGAAGATCTTCTTGCAATCCACACCTAATAGTGTTTTGAGTGTAGCCACCTGAATTTTCTTGTCTTTCTTTGTCAGTTCTGGGGATATGGCATAGTCTTCGTATGAGTCTTTATACAATGTCCAGTTTTCCTCTGTGGCACCTTTACAGTTCATGGGAGGGGGAGGAGGGAGATGATATTTTGCCATTTTACCTTGGTTCTGTACTTGTAGTCGTAGGCCTTTGTTGACTAGCGATGTGTATGGCTCCTATTCGTAGACCGTCACCCACTCTTGTTTTCTTGCTGTTTACGATTTCACAGTTTCACCAGTTGTTTCCGAGTTTGATTCAATGTTTATTTACTGCTTCAATATCGATTCCAACACCGAAAATCCTAGCTTTAAGTGTTCTTGGTTCGTTTCAAATATGTTTATCACTCACATCTGACACCATGTTAGCCTGTAAAGGACTAAATTAATAGCTAGGTTGAAAAAGAGATGGCAACAAGCGATGTGTGAGATGTCGGACACGATGATAGAGCATGATTTATTATGTACAGAATCCTCATGAAGGTTGTACCTGTATAATAGCAGATCCACTAACACCTAGCACAGTTTACCTTTCCACAAAATGTATTTCTCGGACAGCACAATTTTCCACAATATTTGTTAAGTCAACAGAATAGAGAGTAGCCTACTTGGTTATAGAACATTTTCCAACAAAAAAGTCAGTTTTGCCAAAAATGGACATAGAACAACTTTGCTTTCCTGCTATGATATATATTTATTATTTTATATATGTTATATTATATATATATATATATATATATATATATATATATATATATATATATATATATATATATATATATATGTATTAGAGCTGGGAACGTTTAGGGATTTTAGTAAACGTGTACACGCCAAAAAAAGCGAGCGTGTATCGTGTACACGAGTTTAGTACCATAATTTTCGGAAATACACCAAAATTGCTCCAAAAGTACAAAGCGGAGTTAAAAAATCGCGCAACCAGTATGGCAAAAGTACTGACTGCATTGCCCAAATAGACGCTGAGTTTTGCTTTCCAAATCGTAAAAAGCTTACTTCTATAGTATAAATTATCATTTTTGTGAACAATATGCATGGAAATTCAGTTTAGAAAGAACAGATAACTTCCTTTCAATGTCATTTAAACTCAACATTGCGTAACTTTTTTGTCCTATTCGCTACGGCTTTCAAAGTTCTGTGAAAATCTTGCATATGGAGGCCTATGATATACCTCGCCGTAAAACATTTCAAAACTACGCCACCACTACCAGGAAGTTCTGAAATATCAGTCCTCTCGAAAAAATGGCCGCCATCTTTGCGAAGCATGCAGAATCTCAGCTCTGTTAAAACCTTTTTCTGTTTATTTATTATGCAATATTTTTTCTTTCTTGCCAAACTTATTTGACTCATCAATTAATATTTACATGTAAATGTACTGATTGTCACGATTCAAGTGTTTTTTGGTCGATATAACGGGCCTTGATTGCGTGGGATTTAAAGCCTTATGACCCAACGTTTGGCCTATTGTTAGTTTCACTGTTTACTGCTGCACATCCGCGGTGCATTTTACAAGTTAGATTACTCAGATTACGGCGTAATCAAAGTGCATGATATCCCCATTTATTGGAGATTACTGCGCATTTGTGATTCACACATTTAAAAAGAATTATGCTAATCGGGTTTACAGTTTGTAAAAAGTCATCATTGATTGGAATTTTGTCAGCCGAATGTGTGTGTGATTTGAATTATGAATATTGATTTTTAACGGCAAGACATTGGGATGTATGAAAAACGATTACTCGCAATGAAGTATTTAGTAAACGTTTACAAGATTTGCGAGCGTGTAGCGTGTACACGCTAAACGGTCACAGCTCTAATATGTATATATATATATATAT